>QANX01002843.1:0-146808 GCA_003254975.1 Ochetophila trinervis | reverse complement strand
GGGGGGGGGGGCACAGGAACGCAATGGACCAAAAAAGTACGAAAAACTAATGAGAGCATAAAGAGTAAACTATAAATAAAACACAAGCTTGAAAATTTAAACCAAAGATACATAAAGATTACAGCAATCTTACAAGCCATTTCAAAGGTAATGAAAAGTTAATTACTCGGGGAAACAATCATAATCCTCACAAAATAATACATCCACACCATTTGTCATTTGTATCATAGTAGGGCCTAAAAACAAGGGTGACTGGTCTACCAGTTTGTTTTCTCATTTTAACTTATTTTCTTCTTTGACCTCAAATAATCATGCAGCATAATAATCTGCTAGTACATTGGAATGTTAGTTGAGTTAACACTTTAAAACCTGACATTCAGACAGCAGTAACATGTGTTATGATGACCAAAAAAAAAATGTAAGTAAAAACCTGACCCCTGGTTCTAACCTTGAGGTGATTCAAATTCTAGGAACGAGCAACTCGTTCTTCATATGATTGTATCTAAGTTCAAGTAGCCAAGCCATCTGTTGAAACTCTTTGTTCATGAGTGTCTTTGAAGTAGAGTGGAATTCTTACATCCAGCTCCCTAAGTCGATCTACCAGACTGTAAAGAAACTCAAAAGTCAGTCTGGATTGTGCATTGAGATCCTCTCTTACATGTGGATGGAGTCTGAACCAGTCCCCCAACATTTTGTGCACATGAGCACGGATCATTCGCCATGGAACAGGGTATTGTTCACAAAACTTCAAGTACTCCACCAATAAATCACCCTGGTCCAGTTTTCTATCATTATTGCTTTTTCCATTCCCCGCTACCAAGTCAGCAGTTTGGTATCCAGCAAAAAGAGCTGGATTCTCAAGGAGAGACTCAGCAGAAAGCACCCCCTCAGCACCAGTCTCTTCCAAACAGTTCTGAACATCATCTAGATGCCTTATGTTTCCATTGGCAAGTACAGGGATCCTGACAGAGTTTTTAACAGCCCTGATTGCATTCCAGTCAGCCCGGACTTTCTTCTGGTCTTTTTCTTCTCTTGTTCGGCCATGGACAGCTAAGAGAGAGCAACCAGCATCTTCAAGCATCCTCGCATAGTTGACTGTGTCCTGTAAATTTGGAAAGACACGGATTTTGCACGACACAGGGACCTGAAGGTTGAGGGCCAATTTTTGTACTAGAGATTTTACAAGAGGAAGATTATCCATTAGGAAAGCTCCATAGTTTCCCCGCCTAGCAATACGCTGAGGACACCTGAATTTGACGTTTAGTGATTTAGAGATGATCATGAGTGTCAATTATATAGTAAGAAATTAGGTTGTTCTATCATCTAATGAGTTCACAAGTTACAAGTCACCACCAAAAATATAATCTTTTGGTTACTCCGTAATTCTTTTAAAGTGTTAAGAAAGTACTTTCATGGTTTTAATTTCCTTCAATAACTGGTTAAGTAAAAGAAAGAAGAGCGGAAGCAATTCAGCCAAATTGACAATCATCAATAAAAAATTAAGAAAACTAAAAGTGAATCAAAACTTTGCTACCAGTCATAACTTTGAATATAATCTTTAATAAAAAGTCTTATAGCATGGCAATTTATCCTTATCTGGCTCATGATAACATTAACGTTTGATCCAATTGACCATCATTACACAATTAACTATATGACAGATTTTTTGAACCGTATGGTCAGTATATTTCCACAATGATTATGAAATTTGACAAAATGCATATGAAATATTTGCACTCAGTATATGCCATGTCATCTGAGTAAGCTACCTTATCAAAAATTTAATGTTTTAGAATCACGTATTACCAATTAAATGCTGGCAAGAGATGAAGAAAAAAGTTATTACCCCAAATTAATGTCAACATAATCACAATAAGGTTCTACTCTCCTTGCAGCTTCCAGTAAAATATCTGGATCATTAGCACAAAATTGGACAAATAAAGGACGATCCTCCTGCAATTATTTAAGATTAAATTATAAAATAGCCCTTCAACATTGAAGAACTAGTAAATCAGGCACCGTGCTTATAAACAGATAGCAGAACATGGAAATAGAAAAGAAAACTTTTTTTTCATCAAATCATAACAGTTTTGACCCTACTTTATCATCCTATATGGCCAGGTACAACCAAAACCGAAAATTTCCATACAAGGAAGAATGCTAATCCATGTCATAACATTGCAAGTCACCCTGCTATTTGTGTCTGCCATTACCTTATCATAAACTGAGTACTAGATTAAGTTTTGCATTAAAAAACTCGAATATAATGAACACGAAAAACCATAAATAAACTAATTTTTTGTTCAATTAAGGTTGAAAAAATTACCTTGCAAGTGGTAAATTCTTGGCTACGATACTTGTCATTCTCTGTGAAAATGCGAGAGTGTAACATGGGCGTGTAGGCAGCCTCAGCTCCATACTTGCGGCAAAGCATTCGAAATGGCAGCTCAGAATTGTCCACCATTGGTGCCACAATCAACTTGGGGCGCCCTAGCGCCGACCAATGAGACCATGCTCGTTCGATGTGCGACTGTCCGCTGAAGCACCGACTCGGAGGGCCAGAGCAAAACGACGCGGCGTCGGGCTGGGCAAAAGGAGATTCTTGCTCTCCGTTCCGCACTTCTTGCGGCTGGCCGGAGCTGAGGGTGTCGTCGAGATCCACTGGTGGATCCGAATGAAGGGTTTGAGTTTGTGCAATAGTGGAAGCCATGAGAGGTTTGGAGGTTTTGGATAGGGTTTTGCGAGAGAAGATTGAGAGAGCTGGGGTTTTGAATTTCATGAGCGAACGATGGAGACGGTGAACGAACCCATCGCCGCCAAATAGAGGAATGCAACTGAACCAGCTTTGCTATTTGCTAAGGTTTAGGGCTCGGTTTCTGGGCGGGTTTAAATCTGGTGGACCCATTATCACCCTCACTAACGATGGTAAATTTGTAATTGATCAATCTTTGGCTTTTTAAATATAGTTTTATTACAAATACACTTTTTTATATTTCTAAAATTTGATCGAACCTATATTTATTAAGGTAAAACAAGTCTGACTTTGTATGACATCTAAAAAAAACCTTTCATTACTCACTTACAAATTTTATATATAATCTATCAAAAATGTCATAAATATTTCTTATAGATTTTAAGAGTTGAAACCACTAACATTTTATATTTTACACAATCTGTTCAAATCAATAAAAAGTCTAGATCGATATGGTTCTAGTTATTATGTTCAATCACTATTCAAGACAACTTTTCATAATTCACTTACTCAATCACTACTTGATATAGCTCTAGTTTTCTTTTTAATTTTTTATTTTGAAAACATAAAATAATTTTTAGATACATGACCAAACAAAAATTAAAAAACAAAGAAAACTATATTTTGAAAGGGAAAAATTTTAAATTCAAAAGTAAAATGCATCATCAAACTTTTGTAATTTTAAAGTATATATATATAGAATAACAATAGTTATGCTTCACTGTTATATGGATGATCTCATGCCGCAATATTGTGTGTGTATGACTTATAACCTCATGCTTATAATACTAGCCAAAAACATCTGTTTTATTATAAATAAATAAATAAAATCTTCAAACATACAAGATAAAATATTTTATCTTTTTTTTTATTATGTCTCATTCCACTCTGTTGGTGATGAAATATCATTTCATGAAAAAAAAAATTATTTTCCACTTAATTTATTTGTAATAATTTTTAAATGAGATGGTATTGTATTATTGTTAGGCAAAGATGGAGATAAAAAGAATAAAACACACAAAAAATTCAAATCCCATATATAAAATAAAATATAAAAAGGGACATTTTTTGGGTGAATAATTAAAAGGGACATATTCCATAAGCAAGTGAAACCTATATATTGTAGTCTTTTCAGGAATAACTAATGTATAAAAAATTTATTATATTTTTTTTTCCAGATAAAAATGATTATAAGTACGACTTTGGCCCTAGTTATAAAAATAAAATAAATATCGGCAATCTAAATAAATAAATAAGCCTCTTATAGTCAGCCATCTAAAAATAAAATCTTGTCATCAGCGTTAGTGCCTCACTAACAGCCTCAACTTATAAGTTATATCTATGCTTTTACTTCAAAAAAAAAAAAAACTTATATTTACTCTTACTTTTTTATTTGTTTTTGAGCGAGAGAGCGTTACCTCAACATGCATGCGTTTCATGTCCGGAGGCCACACAACCACATTTGTTAGCAATTCAAATTTTCGATCATTCCAAACACATTGAAATCACAAAATTAATTTCACAGCGTTTGTCGGTTCTAAATGGTCAACTTGTTTTTCGGGAAAAACCAAACTTTGGAAGCAAACGGAAGTTTCCCATTAGTATTATTAATTTTTTTTTTCAGGGTGCAGAATTCAAAACAAGTTTCAAAATTCAAACTTTTTACATTTTTTTTGCTTAGAAATTCAAACTCTCTTTGAATATAAAAAACCAAAAATTGACACCAATGAGAGAGTGTTGTTTCATAGACTCAGTTACTCCTTGACTATTCACAAAAAAAANAAAAAAAAAGCAAGCTACTCCTTGACTATTTTCTTTTTTGGAAAATTTGTGAAGGTTTTATTATTATTATTATTATTTTTTTTTTAGAATTTTGAAAGTGAAGAATTCAAAATCTGAAATTTTGCACAAGGAGAAAATAGTGGCTCTCCCAAGTCTATGAAACAGAACTATCTCCCAAACTCCAAAATTCAAAGTAGTAGCTGGAAGAGGAGTTGGGTTAATGGTAAATGGACAAAAATGCAGATATAAACTATCTCTTGAAAGTGGAGAATGCACTCAAAGAACAAAAAAGATGGATGGAAAGCATTTGGTTCCAAAAGGCCAGAGAATTGTGGTTCAAGGAAAGAGACCGTAATACAAAATATTTTCATACAAGTTTGCTAATTCGGCGTAGAAGCAACATGATTTGTGGAATTCTAGATGCAGGGACTTGGGCTCATAGTAGAAAAGAAATCAGAAGGTATTTTGTTAAGGAGTTTGAAGAGCACTTTAAGTCTAGCAACCCAGCCATTCCTGATGATGTTTGGGACCTAGGCAAAGCTGAGGTCTCTGAGAGAGACAACCAAGGAATTATGACCATCCCTACAGCGGAGGAGATAAAAGAGACTATATGGAGCCTTCATCATCTAAAGGCGCCAATACGATATGGATTCCCGGGATCTTTCTATGGGAATTGCTGGAAGACGGTTCAAGAACAAATAATTCGGTTCGTTTAGGAATGTTTCAGGACAAAAGGAATGACAAGAGGGGTGAACAAAACATATATCATTTTAATCCCCAAAACTGCCTAAGCTGCAAATTTCAACAACTTTCGGCCAATAAGCCTTTGTTACTTCAACTACAAGGTGGTCTATGAAGCACTTGATGCCTACGATCATCTCCCCAAATCAAAGGCTTTCGTGGGGGGCCGGTGGATTGCGGAGAACACAGTCATTACCCAGGAATTGGTTCATAAAGTTAGGAAACATAAGGGTAAGTAAGGACTCGTGTTAGCCAAAATCGATTTGAAAAAGGCTTATAATCGGATCGAATGGTCATTTGTGGACAAAGCCCTTGAGGCCTGGGGCTTCTCTAGAGAGGTGCAGCTGTTGGTTTTCAACTGTGTTTTGACTGTGAAATTTGAAATTTTGGTAAATGGGAGAATGACAGACAAAGTTTACCTAGCAAAGAGACTATGACAGTGGGATCCTCTATCCCCTATTTGTTTATTTTGAGTACTGAAGTCTTTTCTAGACTTTTGGCCAAGGATGTGGGGATTCAAGGGATCAGTGTAAGCAGAGGAGCATCCACTGTAACCCATCTACTTTATGCTGATGATTTGTTGTTGGCAAGGCAGGCAACAACCGAGAATACCCGTGCTTTTGTTAAATGTTTAAATTCCTTTTTGTGCTTGGTCTGGACAGCAAGTTAACACTGACAAATCAAGCATCTTGTTCTCCAAGAATGTGAATCCAGCAAAGAAAATAAGTATCAAAGCCATTATGGGGATAAATGAGACGAAGGATGGGGTGGAATATTTGGGAACTCCCTAATTTTTGGAAGAAACAAGGCAGGTAACTTTGACAGATTAAAAGAAAGATTTTCCATAAAGTTGGAGGGGTGGTGGAGTCAACTATTGTCCAAAGCAGAAAAAACTACTTTAATCCGGTCAGTGGCTCAAGCGATACCGGTACTATGGCCACTTTCAAAGTTCAGAAAGGAATGTGCAATGATTTAGACAAAATGGTGAGAAGATTCTAGTGGGGTACTAAAGAAGGGTCCAATAGAGTCCTTGACTTAAAATCTTGGAATATGATTTGCCGGCCAAAAAGGGAATGAGGGTTATGCTTTTGAAAGTTTGAAGATATTAACCTTGCGCTCTTAGGGAAACTAGGATGGAAGATGACCAAAAGGGATGACAACCTTTAGGCCTCGATGATGAAAAATAAATATTTGAAAAATGAGACTTTTTTTTGGCTGCAAAGCCAAGGTAGGAGATTCGTTTGGGTGGCGAAGCATTCTAAGCTCAAAGGAAGTTGTGAGGGCTGGTGCTTGTTTTAAAGTTGGTAATGGGGCAACTATTGACCCTTGGGAAGATCCTTGGGTACCTTGGACCCTAGGGAATGTGATAAAACTGAAAAAAATGAGTGATGGGAATGACATCTGGTGTGTGGTTGACTTTATCAATGCCGAGAATAAAGAATGGAAGGATGATGTGAATAAACTTGTGTGCGAGATAGGTATGGTGGAAATGATAAAGCGGATTAATTTACCAAGGACGACAACTTTTGATAAACTGTTATGGACCGGTTCTTAAGATGGGGTTTTTTCAGTAAGAAGTTGCCATAATCTTTTCAGAGAAGAGAAAATAAATGAAGGGAGGAGTCGGGTTTGGAAGCTTATTTGGAATGCTAAGATTCATGAAAGGCTTAAACTATTCCTGTGGAGAATAGTTGCGGAAGCCTTGCCAACCAAGAAACTAATCCAATCCCGTTTAGGGCTCGAGGATTCAAATTGTGGCCTCTTCGGGGAAGCAGATGAAAACCTGTTATATCTTTTTAGAGACTATCTCGTGGCACGAAGGGTTGGTTTTGATAGCAGGTGGGCTGTTAAACTAGACAATAGAGACGGGGAAGATATATTGGACTTCATCCGGGGAATGCTTGGAAGTTAAAAGTGGTCCGGGGAAGGCTATCATTGAAGAGAGGGTTCAATCTGCAATACTACCTTCCCTATTCTATGCAATTTGGACTCTAAGGAACCTAGACTTATTTGAAAGCAAGCTATGTATAGCAGATGTAGTGAAAAATATGGAAGTTATGGTGGAAGAGTATGTGGTAAAGGGGCATTCGGAAGAGTAATAGAGGTTGAAGGGGAAGCAGAGTGATAAGGAGATATGGAAGTCCCCCGCGGAGGAGAGCCTACTTGGAAAAAAGGGAAGGCGATGATGGCCGTGGTAGTTCGGGACAACAAAAATGGTTTCCCTTTGATTGTAGCTCAAGCTGTAAGCGCGAACAGTGCAGAGGAAGCATAGGTCAAAGCCATTAATTATGCATCAGCTTTAATTGAGAAGGAAAATTGGAAAAAGATTGAATGGAGGAGTGATGCGGCTCGAGCGGTCAATCAGATAAAGAGCCTGGGGGAGCCACTGTTATGGTCCACTAGAAACGAAATTCTAGAAATAAAGAACATGTTTGCTTAGCTTTGCTTTGCTGGGACATTGATAAGGTGGTTAGAGAGACTAATAGTTTAGCTGATTTTCTTGCTAAGTTTGTTTTTGAGACTAAACATGATCTTTTGTTTGTAAACTGTGATGTGGGGAGCCTTCCTCCCCCATGGTATCCTTTTTCCTGGCAACTCTTGCTAAGGCAAAAGGCTAGGCTATACTTTGGCCTTGTTGGCCTTCTTTTTGTGCTATAAAATTAGTTACGGTTACCAAAAAAAGAGAAAGCAATGGCTCTCATGGATTTCCTAACAAATTGATAACTGTATTTTATATATATATATGAATATGGAAGGAGGGAAACATAACAGATCCATATAAACCATTTGTTCAAATAGAGAAAGATACACAAAATATCATAATAATACAAATTGGTTATCTTCTAATAACATCCTAAACTATATAAAAATTGTATAAAACAAGGAAAAAAAACTTGTGTTTTGATGTTTTTTCTCGTGAGTTATCTGTTCAACTTTCAAAATTTCATATGCCAAAGAGAAACTACTTAATCTTTTGTTTCTCAATATTATTAATACTAAATAAATTTACAAAGATTGTTACAAGAGCTATGTGTCAATATTTTATTAGTTGGTATGTTAATATAACTTAGTTATAGACAAGTGAAAACTAAATTTAAAACAATAAAATTTTAACATATGACATTTGAAATACATTTTGATAGATTTATCTAATACTTTTAGAGCTCTTCATTTGATAAAATTAGACATGACTGGATAAGTTATGATAAAATAGGTTGTGATTAGACATGATAAAATAGATAAAATCATAATATTTATATAATTATATGTTTATTGTTGTTAATAATAATAATTTTATATTATTTAAAAACAATTAAGAGATAATTTAATCTATTTGATAAAATTAAACATTCCACACTTATTTATTAGTGCTAGATGGATTGATAGGGTCTCATAATTTGGGGCCAAGAAGATCAAAATTTGAATACTCTCATTCCTATATTGAAAGCTCAATTTATCATTCTTAACTAAACGTAATAGCTAAACATAAACTGATAGCTTGGTGGGTGGATCCACCACCTGGAATTGCAGAATAGAGAACAAAAATACTCTAATCCAATCATAATAAATAAACATAATTTTAATATTTTTTGGTATACTATTTATTCATGGTTGACAAAACTTCTAACAAATATTTTTTAAAGCTTAAATTTTTTTTAAAAAATATCTAAATAATTTTTTAAAATAACGGAGATGNTTAAAGCTTAAATTTTTTTTAAAAAATATCTAAATAATTTCTTAATATAACGGAGATGTCAATTTTTTTTTTTTGTAAAGTCTGTAAATAATCATATTTGAGAAATAATAGAAAGAAAATCGTGGGGGCTTGAGCCTTGGGGGACCATAATTGGATAAGCAAAGGTTGACACGTTAAGGCAATGAGAGCAAGAACAAATTTCTGAATGCTGCAGGGTCCCCCACCCCGTGCGCCTACACTTATCAATTTCCCACCTACTCATTTTGACTTTTGCCTTTTATTTTACTCCTAAGCTTCAACCATTTTTTTATTTTTTATTTTTTTTGTAAAACTAAGCTTCAACCAGTTCTATCATCTTCTTTTTTTTCTCGCTTTCTTTTTCGCATAGGATACAAGGTATGAGGATTGTGATTCAGATATTTTCTTCCATGTTCCCCTTTATGTCCAATCAATTATAAAATTCTGCATCATCTAAAAAAGATTGCAAATAGAAAAAATAAATTAAACACATAAAAAGAACAATCATTTTTTACATAATGTGAGATTTTATCATTAATCGGATGGCCACAAAAAAAAAAAAAAAAATAAAAAATATATATATATATATATATCTATGAAAACAGAAGAAAACCTCCATCACAGGGTTTGCAAGTTCGCGTAAATGCTAGGCCACTCCTCCAAGTCTTCCCTAAAATTCTAGCCTATCCTTTTTCTAGGCCAAAGAAAGCAATGCAATTTGCATTTAAAAAAAGAAAAAAGAAAAAAGAAAAAAAAAAGTCTTCCCTTTCCTTGTCTCAAAACGCATTAGTAAATTTTGCCGTCCCAACTGGAAACTACCAACCCCTTAAATTTTCCTTTGGGTCAACCGTCCCAAACACGACATGTTGGTCCACTTCTTTACAATTCTTTGACCCAATCCCTTTCACTTCTTTAAATATTTCCTTTTCAGTATTTAAATCAACCAAGACTAAAACTTTGGGTGGTGAAAGAAAAGTAAGAGGTAGGCATCCAAGACAAGAACCAAAGATAAAGCAATCAATTATAAAAATCAAAGAGAATAGAAACCCCACTTGCTTTTTTTTTTTTCCTTGATGGAAATCTACACTACCAAATCCACCACGATCTCCTTTGCTCTTTAATTTTCAATTTGGATTAGATTCACTAAGAGAGAGAGAGAAAAAAAAGACACCAGAATCCCATAAATATTTTACAGGGAAAATGAAACTAACCCACTAATCTCCTTCGAGATAGAGCTGACTCCGACTGAGTCTTTAGTCCGTAGTGTTACTATTTTCCACCGGCTACATCGAGAAAATTGAAACACAAAAACGCTTTCTACAAACACTGCCATTAATCGCTTTTTTGTTTGTCTTTATGTTTTGGAAGATTTAACTAAGACGATTCTAAGATGAGGTTGGTTGCCTCAGCGACAGATAGAGAGTGATTATGTTCCCCTTCGTAGGTCACCACCAGCATTGATGGATCATCAACAGCTCTCTCTACATGTTTTCGTGCTGGACACCCTCTAACACTGCTGCACTTGTAATATCCCCTGTCATGGCAAAAATTTGATGAGTATGTTTTCAGGAACCAAATTCGGTGGCAGAAAATGTAAAATTGAACTCTAAATTCAAAAGGGTAATCTGAGTGAAATAAAACAGAGAAACAGAGAAAAAAAAATCGCACCTTGGATGCGGAGATCCTTTAATGGGTTTCTGTCCGTACTTCCTCCAAGAAAAATCGTCAGGTGGAATATCAGCCAACTTCAAGCTTATAGCTGGAACTCTGACTACCCTTTTCAACCTCATTTTTCTGCTAAGAAAAAAAAAAAAAAAAAAAGCAATTCAAAAACTCAGATTCAATACCCTTAGGTAGAGAGAGAAATAGAGAGAGAGACCCACCTCTTCTTGGAACAATGGCAGCGGCCGGAAGACCCGGCTCCGCACTTTCCAGAGCCCAAATTCTCGGAGCTACACTTCCTCTTCAACGAAGAAGTCGAAAGCGGTGGCTTTCCAGCCGAAGAAACCTGCGAGAGGTTCGTAATCTGGAAAGCGGAAGAAGAACAAGGCGGCTTACTGTCAGTGTCTCCTGTCAAAGACGAAATAAACGACGTCGCAGGAGAGGAGTACGAGAAATTGATGGTGGTGGATGAGTCTTTCCTCTCAATCACACCGTTTTTGGGGATGATTAAAGCAGGGTCATGACCGTGATGCAGAGGCGGGATCTGCTGGATCGGCGTTGCATAGTAAACTTTAGTTTCGGGTACGGGCTTTTCATAGCTCTGTATTAGGGGAGAAGAGGAGGAGGGAAGCGGGGCTCTTCTGAATCGGGCATGGCCCGTTCGGGTCCGACCCAGAAGAGAGATGACCTTCTTGAACTTTGAAACGGCGGCGTCCGCCACAGCTTTGCAGTCCAAATCGATCTCCATCAGCGGATATTTGCTGCTATCCTGCTGCTGTTGGTGATGATTCATATTATGCTGCTGGGCTTGCGAAAGCAATCTGATAAGCTTGTCAACGCTTTCAAGCCCAGAAGCCGCTTCTTGAACCGCGTTTTCTTCTAGTTTAGCTGAGAAGTTCTCGCTTCTATAGCCCATTAAATCCACAGCCATCTCTGCATAACAAAATTTCCTCCTCCCCAAAAACACACACACACAGAAAAAAAGAAAAGAAAAGAAAGAAAAAAGTGTAAAAGACAACGAGGGAAGAGAAGGTGTTGATAAAGGGAGTTTTTCTGGTCAAAACGATGGCATCGGCAATGAAAACCTAATTGGCCCACTGCGTGACTGACCTGTCACGCTAGAACTTGCCGTCGTATATAGGTGCGAATAAGATCCAACCACATCGCAGTTTTATATATTTTTTTTTAAATTGAGGAGCGTGAGCGAGTGAGTGTCCGGATATTGACCTCCGCTAAGCATTTAACCAATTTAAAATGGTCGTAAGGAAACGTTACGGTCAAACCAGCTGCTTAGACCGTTCGATCTGTGGAGTGTGACTACTTTTTAGATTAGGAGAGAGATATAGAATTGGTGCCAGCATGATAGAGTTGACTTTTGTTTCCTTTATTTTTATTTAATTTCCTGATAACTCCGGAAGGTTATATTTATTTTATTTTATTGCATCGAGAAGGTAAGAGGAATGCTGTGGAAATGTGCTATCTACTTTTTGAATATTGATCTCAACCGTTTAATCTTTTATTTTACTCTTTCTTCAACCATCTTTTCTAGTCCAATGTGTTTGGTATTTATTAGTTTTCCTTGAATTTATGTTGCTAGTCCTTCTTAGTTCTCATTTGGCTTTAGATTTATTTCTACTTTTAAGTTCTCATTGATGGCTTTGCATTTGACTTTGTACTTGATTGTATGGAAGCTAACTTTTCCTATCAAGAAATTCTTATGGTAATTAGGTTGATAATCCAAACATATACAAAGTTGGTGAACGAGGATAACTTATTCTTTCATTCAAAAAATAGATGAGTTGCGTTTGATATAATTTTTGCTTTATTTATATGCTTTTTGAGAAGAAGTTTTGAAGAAGCTATTTTTTGTTCTTAAAAAAAAATTAAAAAGTTTAAATATTTCTAAAAGTAATTTTTGAACTTTAAAAATTGCTTATGTTTTTTATTTTTTATTTACTTTGGTTGTAAAAGAAGAAAAAAATAGAAATTTAAGACAAATCATCTAAATTAGAAAGTGTATATATGTTATTATTTGATTAATTAATTTATTAATATAGCTTAAATATGGAAAAATGAACTTTTAAAATGATAAGTGTAACTAAATATTTTTATAAATTATATATATATATTTTAAAAAGTAACAGAAAAACGAGAATGAAGATATTCATCCCATCTTAGATAATTTTTGCCCTGTTATGCCTCCAGCATAAATGGAAAATATGACAAAGACGAGGAAAAAAAAAATTCATGGAGCATAGTACGAGAAAAAGTTATCCCTAGATAGATGTATAACTTAGTGCTATAAACACGATTAGCTCTTTATGTTATGAATTTTTTTATCAATTAAAATGATCAAAAGTCAAAAGATGAACTTAGGAGTTTTATTTTTGAGAGTGAAGATAAAAACCGTTTATTCAATTTTTTCTCCAAATTTGTTCCCATTTGGATGACTTTTTTTCCCTGCATTGATTAGATCATCAACTTGAATACTTAAATATAATGTTAGCCATAAAAGAAACGGAGTAAACGGTATTTTTCTTCTTTTTCTCTTTTTCAGTGTGATTCAAAACACTTTTTCTTTTTTCAAAATTTGCATATTCTTATTTTTATCACAATATATCTTACTATTACATTAATCTAGAAGGATTTTTTTTCCTTATTAACGAGAAGAATATTACTTGATTACAAAAAAAAAAAAAAATTTACTAGATACATAAAAATACAGACATTTGTCTATATTTATAAATTTTTTGAAAGAAAAGTAACAGGAGCCCTCATATCACATAATGAGTTGGGTCATCAATTTTGCGTGGCAAGAGCAGTTTCCTTTAACAGAAGGCCAAATAAAAGAGTCCCCAGATTGAACCAGAAACACTTTTTTCTTTTTTCTTTTTGTTTGTTTGTATTTTACTGTGACAGATTGGAAGCAAAAATGAGATGTGATGGACATGGACGTGGTCCACTTTCAATGTTGCTTGGCCTAACTAAGACTTTTAGTTAAACGGATATCTATTTCAAAGTCTTTCTTTGCTATTTCTTTATTTGTATTCTCTTTTTCAAAGCTATAGCCCAATTGGTTTTAGGTTTTCTTTTCCCATCTAGGTTAATTTCTCTTCTCTAATAGCGTTCGGTTACACAATTAAAATTCCTCCCAAACGAAAAAGTAACATTCTTTTTCCGTTTTTATGCAGGATAAGACTTTTTTTTTTTTTGTTGGTAACTATGCAGGATAAGACTTGGCAGAAAAAGAAAACAAAAAAAACCGCAATCAAAGGAGCAGAAAAAAAAAATGTTTTTATTAAAAAAAATGTTCGGTTGCGTAAAAGAATAGGCACGCAGTGTGAGTGACTGACGAGTGCGATGGGCTAATAGAATAGGTACGTAGTATTTTGCACAAGTCAAAAAGACGGAAAGCAGAAAAAATTGACCCCCACACTAACACAACCCCCTTGCACAGAATGAAAGGGGAATTCAGAACAAGGCGTGACAGAGTTGGCTGCCTAAATTTTTGACTTCCCACCGAAATATGTCACTGATTTTCTCTCTTTTTCCATTTAGAAAACAACAACAATAATTATAAAATTTTAGAAATATATATATTATAAATTAATATATAATTATTTTTCGCTGCGCTATAAAACTTAAAGTTAATATTAAATTACATCTTGTATCAAATATAAGATATGAGTTTGATACATTTGGTGACAATGCATGTGGGGAATATTGGTTCTTTGGCGTTTCTTAGAGAGATCACTGGTAGGTACGAACATATCTGGTATTATAGATAACTATTACTAGTAGCTAATGCACATGCTGATACTTGGTGCCAATTGGGATCGAAGTCGGTGCTAATGCTGTATCATAGCCAATGCATATGCTGATATTTGTTTTTCTTTTTTTTCATATATATGTTGGCCAGGGTCAGAGGGCACGGGTTAATTCATATAGTGGGGCTTATTTTGAGGGTTTGGAGGATTATATTAAAATTAAACTACAAATTCCTTCTGCAGAAACTTTAATCTGAGGATTCCAAAAATATTTTGTACCTTCTTTAGCTGCAAATAGGGGTGGCATTAAATAAGGATTGCACCAAGTTGTGGTTTCTCAATATTCTTTTATTTTATTTTATTTTTTAACAAAAAAAGTCAAACTAAGAAACAAAATCTGGGCATTACTGAGTTGGATTTTTAGTGTAATCCAGCAGACAATATCTCTCGTGCAGGTTGAGCATCAATTAAGAATCCGGATGCTGTGTTGTTGTTGGCAGATTTGGTTGCATTGTATCCACAGAATTGGCCGACCACAATTCATAACGTTCCTGACTAAATATTCCACTCCTTTTTCAGGTGTTGTTTTTATATGAAATTTGAAAAAATCAACCTTCTTTGTCTAATTGCTCGAGAATGTGAAAGATAAAAAGTATATATTCAATTTCAAATCTGCTAGTCTTCTTCACATTTCCTATAAATGGTTTTGGTAAGAAGATACAAAATGACAAACAAAAACCCAAATGCTTTTATTTATAACCACATGAGCTTCGGTTCCAAAATTCAGAGGAATTTCAACAAGCACCTGGTGGGTTAGCTCAATCCCAGCTGCTAGCCTCTCTGTTAATATCAGAATATTTTTTTGTATTCTTAGTTCCTACTATTGAATATATACCTAATGGAATACTCTCTACATCAACAAACACTCAATAATAAATTTTTTTCATACCATAAATTCAATAGTATGAGTATCAAAAGAGTCACCAGGAGAAGTATTAGAATTTTTGTACCCATTGGATGGAAATGTATCATCATCTAGATATCTCTATTCTCTATACATTCAAGGCCCAACTCAACCCCACTCTATGTTCCACGTCACCTCCTCTATGTTCATTGAGGCCCATTAAATCACAACACAATGCAATTCAAAAGTGGACCAGAATCAATAAAAAGGCCCACCCAACAAAGGAGAACTAAAAAGATTTTGAAGTTCTTAATAGATTTTTTGCTGTGTCTTGTATTAAAGCAGGAAAACTTTAAATTAGGCACACTATTTAATAGTCAGTGTTGTATGGTTTAAAGTCCAGCCTTTCCAGCTGGAGATTAGCAACCAGATGGTGCAAGGCAAATGTAGGGAGTTTCAGGCTTCCAGAGAGGTTTCTGTGCAGGTGGGCATGGCTTCCGGTGGGATGCATGGTCATGTTTGGACTCCCCCTCCTGTTGGAGTTATTAAACTTAACTCTGATGTTGCTGCTAAGAGAGATAGAGGATTTACTTATGCCACGGTGATTGCTAGAGAGAGTAATGGAAGGATATGTGATGCCCATGTTTTTAAGGAAAAATGTAACATTCCTGATGCAGGGGAGTGTTTTGGCATTCTTAAGGCTGCCCAGATGGCTCTCCATGAAGGCTGGAGGGAGGTTGTGTTCGAAAGCGATGCAAAGCTGGTGGTCCAGAATTTGAATGAGGAGGAGATGAATTTTGCTCATTGGTCTATGTCTAATTACTTATTTGCTATTAAATCTGTTTGTCAGTACTTCAATGTTTTTTCCTTTGTTTGGACTCCCAGGAAAGCAAACTATCTTGCTCATGAAGTTTGTAAATGGGCAGCCCGTTTAGATTTTGCTGGCACTGTTATGCTAGATGTTTTAGACTCTTTTGTTCCTAGATTGGCCCTTGGGTAAGCTGTTTGGCTACCCCGGTTGTATCGGTCTGGTGCTCTTTTTTGGTTTATATAACACCTTCCTTTAGCAAAAAGAAAAAGTCCACATCCAATGGTATCATATATATGGCCTTTCAATCTATAAGATTTTCACTCACAAACTATAATCATGGTACTGTTTGTTTGTTTGTTTTTTGGACATTTGGGTTTGAAACCAAACAACAATTTGATTGTCCTAATTAAGACTTTAAACAAATCTTAAAGGATTATATAATTAGATCAGTACTGCAATTTTTTATTTGCAGTACTTCCAATCTATATATTGCTGGACTGCATCGTGAAGAGTTTAACTAGTTACAGGAACCTTGGCCTTGAAGGAAATAGAGAGATGGTGATTCTGCGCAACAAACTTTTTCTATTATAATACAAAAATGCTTTAAAAAAATAAAAAATAATGACAAAGAGATGCTTGTTTATGTGCTTGATCATATGTGAGAATGTCTTAAAAATTTGGTTTTTGAATCCTAAGGATGATAGATAATCATAATTCATCAGTCAACCTTTAGATTATTAACAAGTACCATGCATATCTTGGTAACCAAAATCAAAAACTGTTTATATGGAACTCAGGTGGCCGTGTCAATGGCTGAGGCTTTGGTATATATAGTCTGCGAATATATTAAATATATATAGAAGAAGCTTCGATCCTTTATCCTTAGCATGCATTTGATTTACTCTCATCTCGTAGGCTTTTCTCTATATATTGCCCAAAATGAGATGTAATAAGTTTGGTTTGGTGTCAAAACAAAAATGGGAAAGCTTCATTTTGGTTTTGTTTTGTTGTTTTTTTTAGGCGGTCTGGCTAAGCTTTGTTTTCCCTTGGAAGGGAAGCTTTGAAGTTAAAGAGCAGAGAATATATATATAGAGAGAGGAGTGTTGGCCAATCTCTCCCCCGTTTTACTCGAGGCAGCTGAGAGATGGTTGAGATGTCACAATGCTCTAATCTCATAAAATCAACCACCCACCAAACCCTTTACCAACTTTCTACTCTAGGCGGTCTTTGGTTTTCATACACCTTTCTGATCATTTCTCTATATCCTCATTTTTCTTACCTTTAGCCATGCATGCTTTTTGCTTCCATGACTACTCATCGACCGTGAACCTCTGAACATTTTAAAATACTTTTAATGCCAAAAGTATACGTGAGCAGTATGTTTTAGTTTCACGATACACGTTTAGGACAAAACTTTCTGTTTTTAGACGTATATGTCAAATTAAGGGAGAGGCTGGATTCTTTGTTAACAATCTTATTCAATTAAATATTATGTAATCATGTCATTTGTGAAATATGTACAAAAATAAATTGACTAATTAAAATTTGACAAATGAAAAGATAAAATTGGCTCTAAAGTTTGATGACTTTAATATTATTGAATAGACATTCCGTCATTGTTGTAGTGGATGGGATTTTAGTTAGGTTTACCACAAAGTACATACTTCTATGCAGAGAATTACTGGGTTTAGTCTATGTACAAAAATAGTAAAAACATATGCTCAATTTCTTCTTTTTCACAAACAATTAACTTAACCTTTGACTCTGGCCATCACTATTAGTGTTTGTTACGTGCCATAAGACATTAAAAAATCGCATCAATCTTCTAAACAAAAATAAAAAATTGAATTAGTAGTTGGTGATTTGGCGTGACAACTAACGAACCCAAAAAAAAAAAATTTCATTGCCAGACTAACTTTTTTATTTTGCCTTTTCATATATTTTTTTTTTGGTAGTTTGGTTGCCAACAAACCAAGGAAAATAAATGAATTCCCACAATGACAATAGTATCATTGAGTATTTGATTGAATAGTGATTCTCTCAAAAATAATTAATAATCATAATAATAAAAAGTTCGGAATCTACAATCTGATCTGGCACGCTACTATTGGCTTTCACTATCAATCGCTCTAATGCGTTTTGTACAGGAATCAAAAAAATTGTCTTGATAAACGCCTCACCTTTTTCATTGATTCATCGTACAAATTTTGCCCTTTAATACCCTCCTTATTCATCATACGTCTTAGGTCTTACTCTATCAGCTCAATTTGTTGACCATTTTTTTTTTCTTTTTCCAAACTTCTAGCCAATTAAAGAAAGAAGAAAAAACGTTGCGTACATTAAAAGTGTATGAGCGACTCTTCTACCTTCCAAGTTTCCAACCAATTTCCTGTCCGAAATCCAGCCCAAACTTGGTCACGAGATAAATGGGCCTATTTTTCTCTCTCTCTCTCTCTCTCTGTGTCCGAGCGTTAATGGAAATTAGACAGAAAAGAAAACGAAGACAAAGACAGTTTAGCAATAATAATAAGGTAAAAAAGAAAGCAAATCATTCGTAAACTCGAAGAAATGTTTGATTAATCCACACCTTAACTCCACCACCACCATCGCCACCATCTTCATCCCAAATCTCTTCTAACAAATCCCAAACTCAAAATTCAATTCCAAACCAAACCAAACAAATACTCCCCCCACTACCTCCTCACCTTCTCACCTCCATTCCCATTTCTTCTTCTTCTTCTTCTTCTGCTTTCTCTCTCTAAGAAGCTAGAGAGAGAGAGAGAGAGCTGGGAAGATGAAGCTCTCGGCTTTGCAGCAGAGCTATATGAACCGTCGGAGTAACAGTTTCAGAGGATCAGCACCGTTGGATTCGTCGGCGGATGGTTCTGCTAAGTCCCCGGCCGCGATCTTTTGGCTTGTACTTCACGGCCTCTGTTGCCTTATCAGCCTTGTCCTCGGTTTTCGTTTTTCTCGACTCGTTTTCTTCTTTCTCTTTTCTACTTCTTCTTCTTCAAATCTTTATCCGGTGCCGTTTCGCTCCAGTGCTGAGCTTGGTGGAGGAGCACTGGACATTGGCTCCACTCCTTCGAATCTCGAACTCCCGGTGAATAATACGTCTACCGGGATCTCCAGTAGCCGTGTCGTTGTCGGCCGGCACGGGATCCGAATTCGCCCTTGGCCGCACCCGAATCCGATTGAGGTGATGAAGGCGCACCAGATTATTGACACCGTTCAAAGGGAGCAGAAGCAGCAGTTTGGAGTCAAGAATCCCAAGACGGCGATCGTGGTGACTCCGACCTATGTGCGGACATTTCAGGCGCTCCACATCACGGGCTTGATGCATTCGCTGATGCTGGTGCCATACGACGTCGTTTGGATCGTCGTTGAAGCCGGTGGGGTCACCAATGAGACCGCTTCCATCCTCGCTAAGTCTGGGCTTCGGACCATCCACATTGCGTTTAACGAGCGGATGCCGAATTCTTGGGAGGGTCGCCACCGGTTGGAGGCGCGGATGAGGCTTCGTGCTTTGAGGTGAATTCTTTGCTTTTTTTTTCTTAGTTCATTTTGTTGACTTTCGTTTACTCTTTTTTTTTTTTTTTTTTTTTTNTTTTTTTTTTTTTTTTTTTTTCTGTCTTGGGTGTCCAAAATTAGGTGCAAAATCTAGAAAAAAAAAAGTGCTAAATTTTAGGCTGAGAATGTAATTTATTTGAGAATTGTATTACATCAAATGCATATAGGTTCAGCATTTACGTTACTTTTTAGTGCTTGAAAATTGAAATTGATTTGTAGTCATTCTGTGATGGAACAGAACCGTTAGAGAAGAGAAGCTGGATGGGATCGTGGTGTTTGCGGATGATAGTAATATGCATAGTATGGAACTCTTTGATGAGATCCAGAATGTGAAATGGTTTGGTGCTCTTTCAGTAGGAATACTTGCGCATTCTGGTGATACTGATGAATCTTCGGAGTCGATTACTGAAAAAAAAGATGATGAGCAGAGTCTGCCAATGCCTGTTCAAGGTCCTGCTTGTAATTCATCCAAAATGTTAATCGGGTGGCACACCTTCAATTCGCTGCCATATGTGGGGAAAAGTGCTGTTAACATTGATGACAGGGCAACTGTGCTGCCCAGAAAATTGGAGTGGGCTGGGTTTGTGTTGAATTCCAGGATAGTTTGGAAGAATGCTGAAGATAAGCCAGAGTGGGTTAAGGATCTAGATACATTAGATGCGGTTGATGAGGATATGGAAAGTCCTCTTGTCTTGTTGAAGGATCCTTCCATGGTGGAACCACTTGGAAGCTGTGGGCGTCAAGTTTTGCTTTGGTGGCTGCGTGTTGAAGCTCGTTTTGATAGCAAATTTCCTCCCAGGTATTGCTTTTATCTTTTGATATATCTGCTCAATACCATTTCAAATGATTTGGCACAACTGAATATTTCATTCTGAGATTATAATTAACAACAACAAGAGTGGTTGTTAATGCTTGTGATCAAATTTAAATTTTATGTTCATGCTTGTTCTTTTCTCAGTATGCTAAATTACTTATTCTCAAGAGCACCCCCAACTCTAGGATACCTCTATTATACCTTCTGTATTATTTACATGTAAATAAATAGCATATTCCATTTGGGGATGCACTGCCTATGTCCATATATTTAACATATACCTTATACATTAAGGATGGCTACTCCATTTCTAATATTAAAGTGACTGCAGTGAGCGGTGCACTTGCAATTCTGGTTGACTGCATGAAAATAGATGTTTAGACACCCATGTCATGTCATCTACAAAATTGCGTACTGCTTGATAGTATGTAAGACTGGTTAATATATATTTTTGATTTGTATATTGTTACAAACTGAATAATGCTGCCGAGTGTCTATGCAATACTAGTTTTATTTTATTGGGCTCTCAAGTGCAACACCTTTAAGAACTGCTTCTCATGTTCCTTTTTCTTAGAAAATCTGGGCTTACGGTATCCCACAATTTATGGTTTTATAGGCTTTGTTTTGTTACTATCAGTGCATTTAGTTCTTTGGCCTTGTCAATTCGTCCATTAACCAAGCAAGGATTAAGGCCCGCCCCACAACCCCCCCCNCCCCCCCCCCCCGGTCTCTCCTCTCTAAATCTTCTCTTTCCTTTTTGAGTGTCCATATATGCTTATTTGCAAGAGATAGAAAATTCCTGTTGCTTAGGAAAAAGATGTGGAAGCTAGCGATTGCCTAAAATAACTGTTTGTTGGCAATACTAACAGCAAACATGGCTTTGTGTTTTTTGAACTGAGAACTGAAGTACTCATTCCTGCACAACTTTGTATCATTCATAAAGTTGTACTGATTACATTGCTATGTGATATTCATGGGGTAAAGGCTTTAAAAAATTTGTTGCATTATTTGATTAATCACATTAATGGGATTTTTTATATTTGTGTTGACATTTCCATTGAGAAACTGCAAATCAATTTGCTTTGCCAAGCTAGTGGCTGGCTACATGTTTATGCATTGTAGAGTCATGCAATGTGAACGATTGATGTCCTTTAAGTGGAGTCTCTAGTTATCATGTCGCAATTGGAGACTTATTGACTGATCCTGTTACCATGGTTAACTGGGTTAGGAAGCTAACAGGAAAACACTACAGATAATGATAAAAAAAAATTAATTTGCTTATTAATATCTTTTTGTATTTATTTTTTATTTTTTGTATTTTTTTAGTGGAAGTCTTCTTATTAACACTTAGCTTTCCTTTTTAAGAAGTCTGAGTATTGGAACTTTTCTTGCCTGGAGTTGTGCAAGCTTTATAATATTGTTTGGTTCATGGCATCCAGTTTTCCAAATCTTTGGGTCCTGTAATTGTCGTCTGGCCCATCAGCATTGTTTTAGTTGGCAGGCTTGGTAGCTTAGGTTGGCACAGGCCAGCACATCATCACCTCACTTTGGGCCTTGCTTAGAAAAAGCCAGTGTCCACAGGGCCTTGCCATGGATTATCTTCTTAATATAAGAATGTTTGAACATCCATCAAAAACAGTTTAACCTTATTAAATGATCAGTCTTGTCATCGAACCTAATGGTAGAATTCTTATATCGGGTTCCTCATTGAAGTATGTTTATACATAAAGGATTCTGAAATAGATGGTCATTTTCATATAAATCCATTTGGTTTTCTAACAACTATTTAATCATGGCATGTTAAATTTATTTACTTGCATTGTTTGTAGTGGTTAAGTGGTATTGGTGTGACATTTCAATGTTTTTCTGTTTAGTCCGCTGACCTCCTTCTGAGGACTTTCTTACTGGCAATTTGAACAATTAATAGATATAATTTTGCTATGATTATATGCAGCATGCTTTTATTATTATTATTATTATTATTATTTTTTTTTTTAAGTTTGGTTCGGTAAATTCTTACCTTTAGCCAATAATTTGTCGTATTGATGTTGATGGTTTATTCCCTGATATCAGGTTATGAGAAAAAATTAAGTTTCATGGAAATGCTTGATATTTTGTCATCAAGCCATCTAACTTGAAATATACATATATTATTGACGCACACAAAGTAATGACAGTCGATTACCTATTTAATCAAAATTCGTTTACCCGTTTGCATTTTCCATTTGACATTAGTATGTTCTCTTTACAGATGGATAATTGAGCCTCCTTTGGAGGTCACAGTACCATCAAAACACACACCATGGCCTGATGCCCCTCCTGAGCTCCCTACCAATGAAAATGTAGTGTTGGGTAACCAAGAGCACACAGTAAAGCATTCTACAAAGACCCGTGCATCTAGATCAAAGCGACGAAGCAAGAGAAAGCATGACACAAGAACGGTGGACACACAGGTTGCTTCAAAGCATTCTGAGCAAATTTGAAAATCTTTGCACAAAGGACGCTGAGATGAATACTGCTGTGTGAATTTGAGGCATCATTCTTCAGCATCGAAAAAGAATTTGAATTGCCAAGGCTTATTAGCACAGAAGCAGATGGCCTTACCTGGTATATGCGAAAAGAACCCGTGGACCAGTTGATAACAGGCATTGGAGTTTGATTTTCACTTGAATTTTTCATAATTTTTCTTCTTCTTTCTTTATATATTTTTGTTTGGGATATCAAGATTCTGGTTCAGGAAGAGGTATGCCAACAAAGTCTTGCTCTGTCTGCTACTTGTAGGAATTTGTATCCAATATGTTTCGATCTTATACATAATCTTCCAACGTAGGAATTATAGAGTTGTGTTCAGTTGGATTTTCGTATAAAAATGATACCAAAATGTAATAAAAAAAAAAGAAAAAAAGGAAAAAAGAAAAAGAAAAACTTCCATTCATTCCAAAACTCTCTCCTGATTATGTTTCTCTGGAAACCGTATCATGATGTTTTTTTAGGTTACTTTACTACTTGTAAGTTGTAAGTATCAGTTTGTTTGTTTATTTATGTATTTATTTATTTTGATTTAATACAATCCGTAAATTTGAAGCAAAAGAAAAATAAAAAAATTTAAAAACAGAAAATTGAATAAACCCCATATGTCAAAACAGCCCATGTTGAAAACTGAAATATGACGTTGCATATAGACCTGTCCAGGCTCGGCCGGTTGGCCCTTGGAAGCCATTTGCTGCAATAATAATCCCAAGCTTCGAGTCCATATGTGAGGTGTTTGCTACTGATTTTTCAATTGGCATGGGGATTTGTAGTAGAGAGAAGGACTTGATATTCTGCTCGGGAATTCCACAGTGACTGACTGTTTTGTCCAGTTCTAGTTCTAAGCAAAACCGCCCATCCACTTTGTGGAAATGATACACAAGCGGACATCATCTTTATATTGAAAAGAGAAATGGGTTTCAAAATAAAAAATAAAAATAAAATGGTGGAAAACTAGTTATCGTAATAATGCTGCCAATTGGGGCGGCTGTAATTTAATATTCCCCTATATTTATTGCTGTTCGGTAGATATTTTGTTCGCCAAACAAGTTGGAAACATGAAGCGCAGAGTCTTTGGAACTTGGATAACGTTTTTCATTCATAAAATATACAGTTTTATCATTTCTTTATTATCCTCTTTCTGCCCATTTCTGTTTGTTTGACGAAGAAGAAAGCATGCAAAGCTTGCATCTGAAGCTCGAGAGAAAGTAAAGACAGAGAGAGAAACTTATATTCGTGAAACTGTTTTTCTCATTAATCAATCGCTGCTATTACCAGTACAACTCAAGCTTATATATAGCTCAGTATAATAACCAAAATAATTAAAGCTCTTAACTAAAACAGTTAAGCCAAATGATTGACAGCTAACCACCTATCTAACCATATAACCAACTTTTATAATACATGAGGAATATTCTGCATATTCCAACACAACCCCCCCCGGAAGTTTTGGATGTGAGGAATCAATCATCCCAAGCTTGGAAAGAAGCAAACGATGTTGATGAGAACCAAGAATCTTGGTTAAAACATCAGCGAATTGATGCTGAGTTGGTAAATATGAAAGTTGTAACAAGCCATCAAGAACCTTTTCCCTTGTAAAGTAACAGTCAAGCTCGATGTGTTTGGTGCGTTCATGAAAAACTGGATTACGAGCAATGTGGAGAGCACTCTGATTGTCACAAAAAAGTGTGACAAGTTTCAAAGAATCAAAGCCGAGATCATGAAGAAGACGTACGAGCCAAGTAACCTCTGCTGCAGCATGAGACATGGCACGGAATTCTGCTTCTGAAGATGATCTGGAAACTGTGCCTTGTTTCTTAGACTTCCAGCTAATTGGAGAAGTTCCTAGTTGAATGAGGTAGCCAGTAACAGATCGACGAGTGATAGGGCAGGATGCCCAATCAGAATCACAAAAAGCTTGAAGTTTAAGATCAGAAGAAGTTTTTAATAAAATGCCTTGACCTTGTGTACCAATGAGATAACGAAGAACATGTTGAACAGCAGCATAATGATCATGAGAAGGCTGCTGCATAAACTGAAGAAGTTTTTAATAAAATGCCTTGACCTTGTGTACCAATGAGATAACGAAGAACATGTTGAACAGCAGCATAATGATCATGAAAAGGCTGCTGCATAAACTGAAGAAGTTTTTAATAAAATGCCTTGACCTTGTGTACCAATGAGATAACGAAGAACATGTTGAACAGCAGCATAATGATCATGAGAAGGCTGCTGCATAAACTGACTAGCTTTAAATTTGGAGGCATAGGTGTGAGAACAGCTTTCCAGGAAGAGTCACTGTGCTCTTGCAACAATTTTTTAGTAAACTTCTTTTGAGTAAGAACAATACCAGAAGCAGTGTGAGTAACTTCCATTCCAAGAAAAAAATGGAGTTGACCATGGTCTTTAATACCAAAAACATGATTAAGATGCTGCTTTATACTTTGAATTTCATCATAATCTGATACAGTAAGTATAACATCATCCACATAGATGGCTAAAACAGTGAGATGATTAGGTGAACGCTTAAGAAACAATGAAAAATCATTAGGAGATTGTTCATAACCTCGAATCTTCAACTCTGAACTTAATCTGGAAAACCACTGCCGTGAAGCTTGTTTGAGTCCATAAAGAGACTTCTTAAGCCTGCAAACTTGATTTTTAGAATGATCCAATCCAGGAGGCACTTGCATATATACTTCCTCATGTAGTTCTCCATGAAGAAAAGCATTATTAACATCAAGTTGATATAACTTCCACTGTTTAGCAGCTGCAACTGCAAGAACAGCTCGAATGGTGGACATTTTAACTACTGGGGAGAAGGTTTCAAAGTAGTTTATGCCCTCATTTTGTGTGAAACCTTTAGCCACTAATCTGGCTTTGTATCTCTCCAAGGTGCCATCAGCTTTCAGCTTGACTTTGTAAATCCATTTACAACCTATAGGTTTCTTGCTTTAGGTAAGTCAACAAGTTCCCAAGTTTTATTAGCAGTTAAAGCTTCAATTTCCTTACTCATAGCATTAACCCACTTTGAATCTTGTGATGCTTGGGAAAAAGAGGTTGGTTAAGAAAAATTAGTGAAATGGTCAATAAAAGCTTGGCAAACAGTAGGTAATTTGGTAAAAGAGACCAAATTACACCAATGTGAAGAATGAAAAGTTGGAACATGGACAGCAGTTGAACAAACATAGTCTTGCAGATAAGGTGGTGGTTTATGAATCCTAGTAGAGACTCGAGTATTAGGTAAAGAGATAGAATTGTCTGAAGAAGGAGAAGACTCAAAAGTTGAACTAGAGGATGGACTAGTAGGAATACTATTTGAATCAAAAGAAGGAAAATTAATGGGAAAAGAGTCTGGATAAACAAACTGACTGACATCAGAGATGGGAAAAGGTAAAGTTGAATTACTTGTGGGCAAAGCAATATGATGGAAAGGAAAACATTGTTTATGAAAAATGACATCTCTAGAAATGGTGATTTGTTTGGTATCTAAGTCTAAAATTTTGTAAGCCTTTTGATTATAGGCATAGCCAACAAATACACCAGGGTGAGCTCGATCTTGGAATTTGTTTCTGTTTCTTTTGAGAGTGGAAACAAAGCAAAGACAACCAAAGGCCTTCAAATGAGCATAAGAAGGTTTATGTTTGAACAATATTTCATAAGAAGTATGCTTATGTTTAACAGAGGATGGAAATCTGTTAATGAGATAAGTAGCAGTAAGGATGCATTCATTCCAGTAGGAAGGTGGCAATTTTGATTGAAAAAACAAAGCTCGAGCTGTTTCCAAAAGATGTTTGTGCTTTCTTTCAACAATGCCATTTTGTTGAGATATGTCAACACAAGAGGTTTGGTGGATAATGCCATGAGAATCATAGAAAGCTTTGGCAGAAATGTCTTTAAATTCCATAGCATTATCACTTCTAATTATTTTGACATCAACATGAAATTGTGTTTTGACAAAAGCAATGAAAGATTTTAGAACAGAAAGAACATTACTTTTATGAGATATAAAATAAGTCCAAGTTGCTCGAGTAAAATCATCAACAATAGTAAGAAAATACTTGAATCTATTATGTGAAATTTGTACAAAAGGACCCCATGTATCAATGTGGATCAATTCAAAAGGAAAGGTAGTTTGACTGTGACTCAAATGAAAAGATTTTCTGTGTAATCTTGCACGAGGACAGACTTGACAAATAGTTTGAGAGGTGGAAGTACAGTTGTTGTCAAGAATATATTTCATAGAAGGAAAAGGTAAATGGCCTAGTCTATAATGCCAAAGTTCACTAACATTGAGCTGTTGTGGTACAGACAAAATACAAGACAATTTAGAATTTTTAACAGTAGATCTAGTATTGGAAGCTGAATGAGTAAAACTAGATTTGACACCATTGCCTGAGCTGCAGGAAGTTGAATCAACAAAATACAAGCTACCTTGTTGTTTACCAAGAATGAGAGGCTTGGTCATTACTTGGTCCTGAAGCAAACAAAAATTGGATGTAAACAGAATGGTGCTAGACAAATCTGAACAAAGTTTTTGAACTGAAAGGAGATTAAATTGAAAATTAGGAATATAAAGAACTTTGTGCAAGGTCAGGTGGGAATTTAATGTGACAGTGCCAATATTTTCAATTTTAGCCTGTTTTCCTGTGGGTAAGGTAATATAGCTAGGATCAGATATGGGTTCAAAACTATCAAACAAGGATAAATGTGGTGTTATGTGGTCAGTAGCACCACTATCAATAATCCATTCTGAGTTAATGCTAGAAGAAAGTAAACAAAGACTCTTTCCTGCTAGAAAAATATTTGAGTTCTTATTGTGAATACCTGCAATTTCCAAAGTTCCTTTGTTCAGCAGATTGATGAGATAGTTGTATTGCTCCATAGTAATCACAGTAGTCGAATTTGATGTTGGACCCTTCTCATTGCCACTGGATTGTGTTGCATTTGAAGCAAGATGAGCTGTAGTCTTTCTAGCTTTATTGAATTTGTAGCCTGGTGGGAAACCATGAAGTTTGTAACAATTCTCTGATGTATGTCCTGGAATCTTGCAATGTGAACAGATGACATTGTTTCTGTTGTTTTGCACAGGTTTTTGAAATGCTTGATTAGGCTTTTGATAGTACCTCTGTGAATTATTATTATATCCAGAATGTCTATACTGTGCAGCCAAGACAGTTCCTTCATTGTTACTAACAAACGCTGCAGATTCTCCAACAGTATTTGATTGACTTGAAATTTCCCTTTGCTTCTCTTCTTGTAACAGAATGTTGTAAACTTGATTAATTCCAGGCAGAGGCTCAATCATCAAAATATTTCCTCGGATTGCATTGTAGGACTCATTGAGTCCCATTAAAAATTGCATCAAATGCTGCCTTTGAATCAATTCAGCATAAGCATGACCTGAACCGCATGAACAGATAGGTAAACTAACTAGAGAATTGTGTTCATCCCAAAGTCTTTTAAACTTGGTAAAATAGGTTGCAATGCTGAGATTTCCTTGAGGCAGTGAACTGAGATCTCTCTGGAGTTAATACACTTTGGCTGCATTGGACTTGCCAAACTGTTGCTCCAACTCTTTCCAGATTTCAGAAGTTGTGGAGCAATACACTATACTTTCAGCTATGTCATTACTGACAGCATGGATTAACCATGATATAACCATACTATTACATCTTTCCCAGTGAGACCGAAGAGGTGAGCTTGCATCTGGTCTGGAGCATGAACCGTCAACAAATCCAAATTTGTTCTTAGCACTAAGAGCGATGAACATTGACCTACTCCAGTGTCCATAGTTTTCACCTTCAAGATTTTTTGTCACAAGTTTCACTCCTGGAGAATCTCCATGGTGTAAGAACAATTCGTGTGTTGAATCGATGACAACAACTTCCTGTTGTTGTAAATCTGACTGTCTCTGATTCTCAGTTGCAGACATGTTCGAAAGCAGAGAAAAGGGGAAAAATAAACTTTGAATCTAGAAAAAATATAGACTCGACCTAGATAACAGATTCGATCAACAATTTCCAGAAATATGAACAAAGGAAATAGAGAATTGAAATAGAGTTCTTACGATTTCAATCCTAGAATTCTGACAAAAAAAAAATTGAGATTAAACAAACAGAGGATTTACGAGCAGGATCTAAACAGAAGATTAACTTTGCTCTGATACCATGTCAATTTCTGTTTGTTTGACGAAGAAGAAAGCATGCAAAGCTTGCATCTGAAGCTCGAGAGAAAGTAAAGACAGAGAGAGAAACTTATATTTGTGAAACTGTTTTTCTCATTAATCAATCGCTGCTATTACCAGTACAACTCAAGCTTATATATAGCTCAGTATAATAACCAAAATAATTAAAGCTCTTAACTAAAGCAGTTAAGCCAAATGATTGACAGCTAACCACCTATCTAACCATATAACCAACTTTTATAATACATGAGGAATATTCTGCATATTCCAACACTTTCTTTGTGTGTGGTCTACCTGTTATGTTGGTTAATATTGCTGCTTTCCTGACAGATAAAAATAACGTTACCCAAATACATACATATATATATTATATATGTAAGATACAGAATCTACAACTTGTTTGCTAATAAATTTTATCTTTTTAAAAGAATATTTTATTAACAATATAAATGTGAAAAGGAAAGGGAGATGATAAGTAGAGAAGAGAGAAGATAAAGGAAGAAATAAGATTGATGAGACTCATGAGGTAGAGATGAAGAAAGTCCCACATGGACAGGATGACAAAGTTATACCTCTTTTCCTTATCCAACCTGGGTTTGAATCCCCGTTGTGGTTAAAAATGCTCATCAATTTTTCTTAAAGAAAGAAAGGAAAAAAAAATGACAAAATATAAATAAAATATATATATATATATTAACATTATATTTTGTTACGATGGACGTGACGCCTACTTTATGGTAGAAAACAATGCTTATAAATACTAATATTATGTAAAATATGTCCTTTTAATGAAAATGACGTGAACCTTAACATGGTGGTTAATTGGTTCTCAAGCCAGTTAGCTTTACTTAAAACTTCTTAGTTTGGGTGACAAAAACTTTGGGAAATAATTAATTATATGGTATAATGCCATGTTATAATAATTGAATTTTATGTTATGGGAAGGCATGGAAGTGGAGTTGAATGGCAGAGTAGGGGCCGCAAATCTGATCTCTCTCTCTCTCTCTCCTTGGCTGAATGCTAGTTGTATCTAACTTTCTTTAGGGCATGGAGCATCGAACTTAACTCATCTCAATACGTAACCAGCTAAAGAGTTAAGTTTCAGATCAGAGCAGGTCCATTATTGTAGCAGTGGATAAGGGGGGATCAAAGAGTTTATTGGAGGACCATATATTTGGTCGGTGAGTTCTATACTAAAAAATATTTATACATATGTATACAAACCCCAAAGTTTTCCTTGATTGGTTGGCATGGAAGGCAGTAACATTTCTTACTTTTAAAAAACACAAAAAACTTTATTTTACTTTCGGTTTGGAAAGTGTTTTATAAAGCGCGCGGTAGATTCAGAGAAATTATATCATTTCCAAAGATTGGACATATTAATAGTTCATAAATTCTATCACAGCTAGCTCTCGTGCCAACTTTTGAGTAAACTGTAACCCTCCTTTTCTTTATTGAAGTTGCACACAGTTTTAAGTTTTGGTTATTCGCTATAAGTTTCGGGGTGAACTTTACCTCCAACACTAAGAAACCGAATTCACCAAAAAAAAAAACACTAAGAAACCGAACCAATGCTACGTGGCTAAAACTCATTTGTTGGGACTTTATAATAATAAGACAGTCATTTTTTTATTTTTTTCTATGAATAATAAGACCGTTGTTCATTGTTCTTTTTCAATGGTAATTTGTACGTCAAAATAAACTTTAATATTTTTTAAAATTAAATTTAATTATATGAAAAATTTTATAATTAATTTGTACATTTCATATTTTTTACTTTTGAAAAAAGTTATATTTTTATATAATTTGAGTTCAATTTAGTTAAAATTGATTAATTATATTAACTTAGATGTTAGGTGAATAACACTTTATCTTCAAAATTGACTTTTTTATTGTTTATTGTACTAAAAATTAAAAAATATGAAAAAAAAATTGAAATTCATTTATAGCTTTTATTTCTCTTTTTTAATTTTTTTAGTTTTAGTACAATTAAAAATAAAATAAAAATTAATTTTAAAGGTAATTTTCTATGCACATAACTTCTAAATTAATGGAATTCATCAATTTTAATTAAATTAGACCTAAATTAGACAAAAATACAATTTTTTTCAATTTAGAAGGTATCAAATTACACAAATTAATTGTGGACTCTTATGTGAACGAATTCAATTTTAAAATGTACTTAAATGCATTTGACCTAATTTGTATAGAAAACTAATTACTAATCTCAATTAGGGGTGGGCGCGGTTTGGTTTGGTCTGGTTTTTTATAAAAATTCAGACGAAACCATAGATGGTGGTTTAGCTTAACAACAAACCAAACCAAACCAAACCATTAGGACCATTCAAACCAAACAAAACCATTCATAAACGGTTTGGTCTGATTCGGTTTAACGGTTTAGACTGTGACATTTAATTTTACAGTCCAAAATAACTATAAGACTAAAATTTAATTTTGTAGTTCAAAATTTAAACTAATTTTAATGCTAAAATACTAAANGGTTTTGTCCACCCCTAATCTCAACATATGATATATTATTATAATATATATGTATATATTCAAGTAGTTCTTATTAAAATTGTAGAGCTTATAATTTAATTTTCACATATTCACACATGGTTCATCCTCTCAATGGAAAGATTATGAAGTCCAATAAAAATGGAGGAAGAGTATGTATAAATTTTGAATCAACACGAGCAGTAACGATATAATAAATTAAATATCATACAAGGAAAAAAAAATTCTAGTTAGGATGAGACTAAGTATGAAAATAGCCAAAACGTATGAAATCCTATGTACATGACCTAGAAGATCACTAAGTTCCAATACCTAAAAACTGAACTATGCATATGTTGGTTCAACTGTCTATAGAGATCAGTGATATATATTCAAATATTGTGACGCACACCTTTACATCATGGGGTATGATATACTTCTGGATCACTCTAAAACCGCAAAATAGTCATACTTGGAGACTAACCTTATCTTTATATAAATTAAAGTATACGTGCAGTTTTGATTTCCTTACCAACTAAGAATAGTTATGAGAGCAAAATTATCATAAACAATCCATTAAATCTAAAACTCAAAACCTTCATTAACTAAAGCATTAGAAAACATATTCACATGTTAATCATGTCACTAGTATTTATTTATCGAATTTAAATGCGTATTCTCACTAGTTTTGTTATTTGGCCAAAACCTATAAAAATTAAGTTTAAATGCACTTAATTAGTACCTTCTAAATAAATTTGTTCATATTGAAAAATATATAATTAATTTGAGCAATTGATGCTCTGTAATTAAAAAAAATTATATATTTGTCTAATTTAGTTAAAATTGACAGATTCTGTCAATTTAAAAGTTTATATATGCACGTAACTTTCAGAATTAATTATACCAAAAATTAAAAAAAAAGAAAAAAAAAACCATAAATTTAAACTTTTCTTCTCTTTTTTTTATTTTTTGTACAATAAAAAAAATAATTTTAAAAATTACATTAATTTTTACGTTAACAGAATCTGTCAATTTTAATTAAATTAGACAAATATATATATTTTTTTTCAAATTATATAATATCAACCATAATCTAAACAAATTAAATTTTAAATAATATTAAAATGTATTAACACTTAAAAACTATTAATGTCTCTTTAAAAAATAATAAATTAAGTTTTTCCTATCCACGAGGCCATGTGGCATAGCACTTTATGGCTGCTCTATATCTCTCTCTGCCCTATCCCAATTCCGAACAAGGAAGAAGTTAGAGCCAAAGTCTCTCAGCCCCATAATTCTACTGCTACTGGGTCTGGTTACTCTGGTACTAGTACTACCCACCCCACAATTATTTAATTATTAATTAATTTATTATTCAAATGCATGAATTTTCTTTCTCGTGAATATTTTAATCCCACACCCTCGATCGCTGCCTTTATATAAACCTCCTCTTCTCCATCAACCATAAACAACTTGTTCAATTCTTCTTCATCTCCAACCATGGCCCTTCTAACCTTCTCAAACCTCATCTTCCTTGTCTTCCTCTCCTTGGCTCTGCCATCATCGTCCGCCTCCGACATGTCCGTAATCACCTACAACCACGACCACGCTTCTCAGTCCAGCTGGCGAACCGATGCCCAGGTGAGGGACATCTACGACCAGTGGCTGGCCAAGCATAGCGTAGCTCATAACGGTCTCGGAGAGAAAGACAGAAGGTTCGAGATCTTTAAGGAGAATCTGAGGTTCATCGATGAGCACAATGCTCTCAACCGGTCATACAGGCTCGGATTGAACAGGTTCGCTGACCTCACTAATCAGGAATACCGTGCCACGTTCTTGGGAACCAGGACTGACGCTAAACGAAGGGTCATGAAGTCCAAGAACGCTAGCCGGAGGTATGCTTTTTCCGGCGAAGACTTGCCTGAGTCTGTGGATTGGAGACACCGGGGTGCTGTTAATCCCGTCAAAGACCAAGGAAGTTGCGGTGGGTTTTTTTTTTTTTTTGCTTTTAATTTTTTATGGACTAAACTATCCTTGCCTTATACGATCAACAAAATTCATTTTTAAAGGTTTTTGATTAATTTTGGTGGCTTTACTGTCAATAGACAAAGGTTTTGAAGTAGGGAACGTGGGTCAAAAGTGTTGAAAAAGACTAGTAGTTTAGAGATAGACTGGTAGTTTGGACATGCGGTTGGTTTGTCTAACCTCAATAAAAATAATTTCTTTTTAAAATACAATAAATAGTTTACTTGAGAACGAAGAAAATACGAGTTTTTCTTTTTCTTTTTTCTTCTTCTAGAAAACTTGGATCTTTAATGTTTGTGGACCATTGCAAATCGTACTATAAAAGTAACTTGGCATGAGCAAGCATTTAATTCACCAAACGTCCAAAACCTATCTACTTTTCCATTGAAAAACAAATGAAAAAAGCCCTATTTACTTTGCTTTGGGCCCAAGCCTTCTATTGTAGATTAATCTGGCCCAAAATTCATTCGGGCTATGGCCCAATCCCAATTCGCTCTCTGTCTCTGTTTGTTGAGTTTCTTTCGGTCTTCAATGGTGAGCAGGAAGTTGCTGGGCTTTCTCAACTGTAGCAGCGGTAGAAGGAATAAACCAGATAGCCACTGGAAAACTGATCTCTCTATCGGAGCAAGAACTGGTGGACTGTGACACGTCGTACAACGAGGGCTGCAATGGAGGTTTAATGGACTATGCTTTTGAATTCATCATTCAAAACGGTGGCATGGACACCGAAAACGATTACCCTTACGCAGGACTCGATGGAAAATGTAACCTCGCTAAGGTAGGTTCTCATTTCTAAATATGTTTCAGTTTCCAATTGCGTTTCAATTTTTCATCTTTCTCTTACTGAGAAAAAAAGAAATGATTTTTGTTGGATTACTCCTGCAGGAGAATAAGAAGGTCGTAAGCATCGATGGGTACGAGGATGTTCCTGCTTACGATGAGAAAGCATTGAGAAAAGCTGTGGCTCATCAGCCTGTGAGCGTTGCTGTTGAAGCTGGAGGCCCTGCTCTGCAGCTCTACGAGTCTGTGAGTAGTCTCTGTCGTCATTAATAATCTGCTATTAGGGACGATTTCATCGCTGATAATCTATTTTAGCATTTTAAAATGGTTAAGAAATGAGCAAATTCATAGAGATTTTCACTTTGTTAATTGTTTCACTTTTAAAATATTGCAGGGCGTATTCACTGGGGAATGTGGGACAGCACTAGATCATGGTGTTGTAGTTGTTGGCTATGGGACAGAGAATGGTGTGGATTACTGGCTCGTGAGGAATTCATGGGGCAGTAGCTGGGGCGAAGATGGGTATATCAAAATAGAGAGGAATGCGGTTAACACCTACACTGGCAAATGTGGCATTGCTATGGAAGCCTCTTACCCTGTGGTAAATACCCAAAACACCATTAAACCTTACTGGGCTTATGAGATTGCTAGCGAGATGATAAGCATTGCCTGAACTTTCTTCAAGGCTTTTCTTAGCCAGGGAAGTGGAAAATAATGCAGAAAAAGAAGAAGATACGGTGCTACTGTTTTTCATCAGCTTGTTGGTCTAAGTCTTTAGCAAAGGAAGGCTGTCCCTTTATTTGGATGATTATTGTAAATAGCTTTAATTATTTAGGATTGCAACAAATAATATGATGTATTGTTGCAAATCAATGTAATCTCTATTGGAAGTTAGCCTGAATTCACTAGGAAAATTCAAGTGCTTTGCTTTATTTTTATGTTTCATCTTTTAAGAGATCAGAATTTCCATTGTCATTGACACTATGCGCATATGAATAAATAAGATGTTTGATAAAATCCTAATCGTTTATAACAGACTATTTATATAGGTGGCTTAAAACATTTGTACTCTTTGGTTCAAGTGGTCAAGGCCATTTTTAGGTAATTAAAGTCATATTCTGCTTCTAAAATCAGATTACTTAAGTATAGAAGAAAAAGAAAAATAGAAATAGAAATTGAATTTACTATCTCGGTGTTGAATTTGGTGTTGGATGATTTATTTGGACAGGGGTTCAAAATATTCAGAATCCAATTACTTTGTAAATCCTTCTTTTGCAAATAGGTCCTTTTTGGTGTAGTTTTTGGTGCAACGTGTGTGGCTTCCAAGTTCCAAAAATTTAGTAAATTTTAGGAAGAGGTAGGATGGTCTAGCTGGGTCATCGATGTGGGACAACCTTTGTTGTTCGAGATTGTGCATTCTCATCCAATTGAAAAGGAAATGTCTATTCCCCACCTTCCCAAAGTCAGAAAGTCATGTGCCTTTCTAGTTTTCCCATTTTTTACTTGCTAGTTCTGTGATTGGTAATGGTCCCTGTTTCGCTTCATACTTAATTAAAAGTCAGAATTGATAATAAATAAATAAAAACACGTTGAATTTGGCCTACAGCTTAAATACTTATTTGGTTGCTAATGAGCAAAACTGCTTCTATCACCTTTTCTGGGTCCCCAATCTACACAAAAGAACCAGTGGGAAGCAGTAGTCAGAAAAGGAAATTTCTCTTCTATCACTTTTAACATGTTGAGGAAAAGTGGGAAATCAAGTCTGCATGAGCAAATATTATGTAGCTACTGGGATTTTAAGTGGATATATAAATAATATTATATATATATATATATATATATATATGTTTAGGGTTAGGGTTAGGGACAAGTTATCCTATCCCCCACCTAATTTTCTGTTTTTTTTTTTTAAATGATCAAAAATGTGATGTTGTTATCTGCCCATTAGTTTGGTCTGCATAAGTTTTTTTCATTGTTTATATCAACTTGGAGGATAAAATACACTAAAATTCTATATATCTTCAATAAAAATATAGAACAAAAAATCAAAAGAGAAGACAGATATAAAATCTAAAATATAAGAACTATCAAATTAAGGAGGCAAAAGGGTTGAATTTAAGAGGGCATTTTTGGCCACGTACAGTCACGTTAAACGACTAATCTAATTTATTAGAAAATGTTAAGGCAATGAATGACCCACTATTAAAGAAAAGAAGAAGAAGAAGCGTGCTATCTTATTATTAAATCATCTCTGATTCGACAATTTTTTTGGGGTTTATATTTTAAGTTTTGAAAAACATAGAGTGAGAAGGTACTTGTTAGAACTATATTATGTCCCCACAAATGACTAAGGTAAGGCCGAAGCATATTGTTTCTCTGTAGCCAAATTGAACTTGACCATGAACTAAAGAAGAAAGTATTATTTGTAACCGTTAAATTATGTCATATGTGTGACCGTTAATAATCACATGGAGTGTAACTAATGTTGCGGTTGCATATAAATGTTTTTGTAGCATACATGCATAAATGGACCTTGCCTGCCAATATTTTCAACTTTCATGCGTAAAAATTTCCAATAACATTTAGAAGTCACAATTTATTTTGATGAATGAAAATTAGACTAGTTATGTTAATAATAAAAAAATTAAAAAGTGATGAGTTATTAATTAGAGATTACTTTCTATAGTTGTATCAAATATCACAATATCTCTATTATTATAAAAAAAAAATATATATCACAATATCTCTACCAAGTTTTTCCATTTAACTCATATGATTGATGTATATTTTAAAATAATCAGGTGGATTTAATATTTTAATTTTTTTTATTTATCTATTTTGTCGTTTGTTAAGAATTAAATGGATAAACTTAGTATAAATAAGTGGTCCAGCTGAATTTTTTTTTTTTCCATAAAAACGGGTCAGGTATTCAATTTTGCTCATCTAAGATTTCACCAAGATACACTTGAGAAAACTAATCTGTTTTTTATTATTTTAGACAAAACTCTATTTTATTATTAAAGGATGAAAGTTGAATAAAGACCTTGTCTTTTTTTTTTTTTGGTAATTGAATAAAGACCTTGTCAAAAGTGGTATTTTGAATACTTTTTTTTTTGGGGTTCTAAACTTCAATTTATAAACAGCATAAAAGCACGTAAAAATACATTTACTACTCACATCTCTAAAACTTTATCTTCCTTTAATTTGGGACGCTCTTTAAGAATCTTCCAAGCTGAATTTTTTATCCGTCCGTTTCTTACTTTTGAAACTCATCCACCTACTTCATCAACCTTTGCTACTCACTTTAAGAACAGAGAGCATATTAGGAATAAACTTTAAAGGGTAAGAATATAAACGTTATACCTGAAAGCTACCTGGAAAATGAAATCCCATAAACCACAAGCTAAAAGGGGTCCATATGGTTGGCATAATTCAATGTCACTGACGTCCATTTAAGCATAAATTATGAAGTTGTAACCCAATTAACAGCATCATGTGGGGGCAAAAAAAGCTTCTCTATATAATAGCATCAAGGTTCAAGGTGGCCCTTTTTCAGGAATACAATAAACAAAAATTTCTCAGTCGTGCTACTGTTTTTTGGTTGCTTTGGAAAAGCAATTTTTCCAAAAGCAAAAGAAACTCAAAACCAATTTTCCATTCTCAAAAGAAAAAAAACTCAAAAATGGTTGCTGTTTTCAACAAGGAGCTCTTGAGTTGGTACCTCATTACCCTCAAGCTCAGAGAAACTGTAGAATCAGGAATTGCAACACCACCAACTTCTACTACAAAATCAATTGAACTCCCAGATCAACCTCAAAACCATCTCCAGAAACAGCAACAAAAGCAATCAGAATCCCTCCAAATCGTCATTAAAAACAATGATCGGAATTTTGAAGAGGAACCCCAGTCGCCGGAGTCCGATTGGGTGATCTCCATCAAAGAAAAACTCGACCAAGCCTCTCAAGACGACGCAGCGAGTTCATGGACGAAGCTCTCCATTTACAGAATCCCTCATTACCTTCGAGAAGGAGATGACAAAGCCTATGTCCCCCAAATCGTCTCTTTGGGTCCTTACCACCATGGAAAGCGACGCCTCCGACAAATGGACCGCCATAAATGGCGTTCCCTTCACCGAATCCTCAAACGCACTAACAGTGACATTAAGCTCTACCTCGAATCTGTAAAAGAGCTCGAAGAAAAAGCTCGAGCCTGTTATGAAGGACCAATTTCTCTCAGCAGCAATGAGTTCGTGGAAATGATGGTTCTCGATGGTTGCTTTGCATTGGAGCTATTCTGCGGTGCTTGTGAGGGATTCAAGCAACTGGGTTATCCGAGAAACGACCCCGTTTTCGCAATGCGTGGTTCTATGCATTCGATTCAGAGAGACATGATAATGCTCGAGAACCAGGTTCCTCTGTTCATACTTGATCGGCTACTGGGTCTTCAGATTGGAGATCCAGACCAGAAGGGACTTGTGGCCAAATTGACATTCCAATTCTTCGACCCACTAATGCCGACAGATGAGCCATTGACGAAAAGTGACAGGAACAAGTTGGAATCGTCGATTGGATATAAGACCACCTTTGATCCACTGTCGGATCAAGGTGGTCTTCATTGCCTCGATGTTTTCAGAAGAAGTTTGCTGCGGTCGGGACTTCAGCCTAAACCAACTCCCAGAGTTTGGATCAAGCGCTGGTCGCATGCCAATCGGGTTGCGGATAAGAGGAGGCAGCAGTTGATACACTGTGTCACTGAGCTTAGAGAATCTGGAATCAAATTCAAGAAGAGGAAGACTGATCGATTCTGGGATGTCAAATTCAAGGATGGGATATTGAGAATTCCTAGGCTTTTGATCCATGATGGAACAAAGTCTCTGTTTCTCAATCTCATTGCGTTTGAGCAATGCCATCTTGACTGTAGCAATGATATTACTTCGTACGTTATCTTCATGGACAACTTGATCAACTCTCCTGAGGATGTTGGGTACCTCCATTACTGTGGAATAGTTGAGCACTGGCTTGGAAGTGATGCTGAGGTTGCTGACCTCTTCAACCGTCTTTGTCAAGAGGTGGTTTACGATATCAACGACAGTTATCTTTCTCCGTTGTCCGAGGAGGTAAACCGGTACTACAACCACCGGTGGAATGCTTGGAGGGCAAGCTTAAAACATAACTATTTCGGCAATCCCTGGGCCATCATCTCTCTAGTTGCTGCTATTGTGCTGCTATTGCTCACTTTTGCACAGACTTTCTATGGTGTTTATGATTATTACAAGCCACATTGACTAAGTAAGACCTTTAGACACTCTATTTTGAGTTTTGAGTTATAGAGAATACTTTGATGATGACGATGACGATGATGATGTATGACTTACCTACCATACTCCAATTCTGACCATTTGTTTGGGCAAAAGCCCCATGAAACTCCTAAGCTTATTGATTGCCTGGTTTTGCGTGTGACCTATGCAAGGAATTTGCAATTATACTTGACTTGGAGGATCACGGTTTAATGTTAAAATTTATACCATTAGTTCTTTTGCTTCTCTAAAATAACACATAATCACTATTAATCTTTTAATAAGTTTGAATAATTTTAGAGTTCGTAAAGTTGTCTCTTTTAAATAAAATGATTTCACTTGATTCTAAGAATATGATATAATGCGACACAAGATGCTTAAACCAAAATTCTCCATTTAGAAAATACCGAACATTTAGCAGCAAATAAGAGATGCGCAATCTAAATAAATGACTTAACGAATTAATTCCATAAAGCTGCACTGAGCCCAATTCCAGGTAAACAGAAAAAATAAAAATAAAACTAAAAACTAAATCTGAGGTAAGCCAATTGCAGAGAATGGACATTACCCACTACAAAGGTGAAAAGTACATTGTCACTGGATAAATTATTCAGCCTAAAAAGGGCAGATCCGTTCTATACAAATGGATTTTCCAAACTAGTAAGCAAAAAAAAAGAGGGCGACAGCAACCACTTCAACTTCTCAAAGATACATTTGCAAAGTGATTCAGATGCTTGTCCATACGAATTCCAGGAAAAATTAACAATTACCAAGGTGCCTAAAGTATCTCTCAAGATGGCTTTCTCTACCACCAAAATCTTCTTACACTTTATACTGTCTAACATAATATTGCAAAAATATTTGTCACCCCGGCCAGTGACTTAAAAGAAGACGTGATGCAGACTACCTGAAGAACTCAATCCCTAAGAAGGTAGGCTTGTGCTGTCAGCCAGAGCTGCTCGCTTTCCATCGTATCGCTATAATATTGAAAGGGAAAAAAAGGGAAAAAAAAAATCATTCACCAAACAATGGATGAAACAGATTACATCCACTAAAGAAAGCACATAGCTATCTATGCTGACCACAGCTATCTCAGCAAGAAGCAAATGCAAATGCACAAATTGCACTTAATCATACCTGTTTCCCAAAGGAGAATGGAACGTATTTGTACTTAATCATGTGTGATATTTGTCTCCTCATAGTCATCGCGAATAATACAATCCAGTAGAAAAGAAGTATAGGCCAGAATACAGGTACATCAAATGCACTGAAGAATGTCATCAAAAAAGCAATGCAAAAGGCCTTCGTAATAGAGTACCTTGCGAGAGAAAAGCCAAGGAACTTCAATAAATACAATTGCCCGAAGAAGATGTACAAGTGAAATTAAATGGCATAAAAATTCCAAAAAACAAAATTAAAACTGTAGCATCAAAGAGAAACAGCATACAGAAATACTTAACCAACTAAAAATATTGGTAGAATAGAATAATATCAGGGGGAAAGGTATTAGAAAGAACAACATCCAAACATGCTTCACAAAGATAAATAGAAAGACAAAAAAATCACCCTTTAAGCTGTTAAGGGATAATACCAAGTACCAACCTTATGAAACCATAAGAAATCAGAAGTTCCCAAATTTATATGATCCCCATTCCAACACCAAACAATATATTATTTGCCATAAAATCTTTTGGCTTAGAAAATAGAAATGATAAAACTGTTCAAACGTAAATCCAATATGAAGTAACTCACCAATGATCCCAACTATGGTCCATGCACGTTTTTTGGTGGGAACATTAGCCATTTATCTATTAATTCAACATAACAAAGCAATGCAAAACATTATGAAGGAAAGGATAACGCTGTTAGATGGGACTTATACATTATGACATTCTAACCTTTATATTTCAAAACTTCTAAGCCAAAACATTCGAATTACGTCCAAGCCACAGAGCTAGATTTGAGCTTGAACATGGAAAGGCTATATCATGGAATTTTATATGAGATAGCTATTTATTACTCACTTTCTTTCTTTTTCTTTTACAAAAGAGGCTACCATTCAGAGTTATACAGAATAGTAATACCATGTTTGGTGTTTCGTTAACACATGGTTCCCAGTGCAGTGTACTTCCCTACCTAAGCCTACTCATACAAATTTACGCATCTGCCAAACACAAAGCAAGCAAATTGACATTTGTTTGATGCTTCGTGTCTTATGCATCTTCTTGAGTTTCTATTCAATTAGAATTTTAGAAACATACAAACGAAATACAGAGATCTGGCATGGAATCCACAAATAAAGAGAAAAATAGAAATCACAAAATCCGTATCAAAATTCAGCAAACCACCGATGATCAGAAAACACAAAGCGAGAGGGAAAATAATCTGTTCTTCAAAGGAAGGAAAAAAAGAAAAGAAAGAAAGGAAAAACGAGGACGTACCAGAACTTGAATTCGGGAAGACGACGGACGAAGGGACGAAACTCATCGGATCCTCTGGTAGGGAGAGAGGGCCCATCGGAGAGGTCCTGGATCTCGGGGTCCACCTGAGGAGAGAGAAAGCCGATGAGGAGGTTGAGGATGTAGATCCCGAGGCCATAGGAGACGATGTAGAACCCTTGGACGAAGTAGACGCGGACGACGTAGATGAAAGCCACGGCTAGGGATGCGATCCAACGGTAGAGCATGTGCGGCGTCGACTTGTCAAGAAAGTGCTGGTACCGCCGTGAAACGCCGAAGGTCCACCCCGATAACGCCGCCGCCGGAGACGACGACGAGAGCTCCTCGGCGGCGAGACCCACGCCCGCCGCTCCGCTGTCCATTGTGGAAATCGGGACCCACCACTAGTTGACCTTTTCCGATGATTTCACTTCGTTGCGTCTCTCCCTCTCTCTAATCTCTCTCTCTCTCTCTCTCTCTCTCTCTTGCTTGGGGTTATAGAGGTTGGAGATTCCAGATGCTGTGAAGGACTAAAATTGTATTGCCACAGTTTTCGGGTCGTGCTCCGAACTGTTTGTTGGTTATTGTCTCGTCAACCTCTTTGGGCCGATTCGGCTTATCCGGATCCTTTTTTCCGGTTTTACAGACATGAATTTTGTTTTATTTTCTTTTTAAAGAAAACTCGGCAATTTAATTCCTGATTATTGATTTAATTTTCTTTTAATAAACACGGATCTTAATTCAAATTATATTTTTAAATTATTATTTATGCATAAAATAATACATTTTCTTGGTCACGGGTTTTTTTTTTGGTAAAAACTGTTTTACCTATTTTTTTTAGTTCCCAAAAAAAAAATTTTTTTTTGTTGAAAGACTGTTTTAACTATTTAATACTTTAAAAAAATATCTGTATATATAATACAGTACTACATTTTCAAATGTTTTTTAATTGCACATTTTTAAATGTTAAAAATGAGTTTTTATTTTGTTAAACTTTACTGAAAATTTATGAAACATGAACAAACTAAACATTATAGATCGCCTTTCAATTTTATATTTATTTGAATAATTTAAATTTGTCAATCAAATTTTAAATACCATATGTCTCTATTTTATTTATTTGTATTAATCTTTGTCTATTTTTCTATAAGTGTTTTAGATTTTTTCTTTTTTTTGAAGATTAAATGTTTTAGATTACGTGACATTTAAAATTTGATAAACTAAATTAACGTACAACAGTACGTCATAGGAAAATGGGACAAGTTAAAGATAATATTTAGTTATAAACTGAAAATGATTGGCAAGAGATCTGAAATGTCATAATCATAGAATGCAACACCTTCTTCAACCGCTTTCCGGCCAATTCTGATCGGACCCTTCTCGTTTTTCTCCTGCATTCATTCATTTCTATATCACCTCAGATGGCCCTCTGACACTCTCACTAGTCATATATATACTCCACCGGTTTCGAATCCTCTGCGCAAAAAGATTGAGACCCGCAATTGGGTAAGTTGTCTCTTCGTTCCTCGATAGTATAATCATCTGGTATTGTATGATTTATGTGTAGAAAGTTTTCAATCAGCTTCTTTTATGCAATTTTTGGGTGTATATAGAAGTTTTCGCATTGTCTATCCAGATCTCTTCCATACAAAAATACGTTGTAGTTGTAGAAACCTCTTTTCCCTGTCTAGTAATGAGAATGATTTTTTTCCGATGACAAAGCAATTGCCTTTTTGCACAATGGTTTTCATGAATTTGAGAATTGAGATGGGGATCCATTATTGAGCTTCCATGTCAAAAGCTTGAAGCTTTTACTTATCCTCTTTTTTTCTTTTTCCCTTATACCCGTAAGATTTAAAATCTTTAGTTGGTACTTACTTCCCATTTATTTGTTTTTCCAATGACGAAGCAATTGCCTTTTTGCACTGTGGTTTGTCATGGATTTGAGAATTGAGATGGGGATCCATAATCGAGCTTCCATGTCAAAAGCTTGAAGCTTTTTACTTCTTTTTATTTTTTCTTTTTTCTTTTCTCCCTTAAACCTATAAGTTTTAAAATCTTTAGTTGGTACTTACTTCCCATTTATTTGTTTTTATACACAATGCTCTGAAGTTTGGCTATCTACCAGGAATAGTACCTAGGCCTGTGTTGGATTGGCATAATGGATTCTGAATCTACTAACAAGTCATCTCAAGATCCTGCTAAAGATGTTGATGTTCAACATTCTGTTCCTGCTGTCTCTGGGAAAGATAGTAATAATGCAAACAATGCTTCATCTGCACTGTCTACTTCAGGCATATCAACTTGGGCATTGAAATTCTCACAGTCCTTAGGAGCAGGACAAGAGAGCCCACAGACTGGAAATGCTGGAGCATCAGCCTTTTCCCGTTTTACTAGTAGATTTGGCTCACAAACGCCTTCTTCAGCAGTTTGTCCTCCGGATGAGGGTGTTAAAGACACCAAAACAGAATCTCAATCTGGTGTTCTTGAATCACTCACAAAAGGGTTAGTTGACTCATCTCAGAGTGTTGTGAAGGCCATGCAGGTCAAGGCACGTCATATGGTCTCTCAAAACAAGCGAAGATACCAGGTACAGAGGAGTTCCTCCTCGAGCAAAGGGTATAATCCGTTTTTGTTTGATGCCCCCGTTTAAGGTTACCAGTATTCATATTTCAAATAAGAACAAATAAAGATATGCTAGCTCTAGAAAATCGAATTAGAGAGCAAACTATACTAGGATCAGATTGTTTTATCTATCCACCTTACTACATCACTATATGGTTGGATTGTCCTCTATATCAGGTGCCTATATAAATGCTAAAATAATCCTTCAATAATGACCAGTTCATAGTCAAAACCTTAGCTATCCGACTATATTGGGATTTTCATTTTTCTTTTTATATTCACTTAACCTATGGATGTTCCACTTGACTGCAACTATGGTCACGTGCTTTATTATTGCCTTTCTTTATTGTAGTAGTAAATCTAAGTTTCCACTGAGAATGATAGTGATTTTATTGCATGTCACAAAAATATATGACATCTATTTTACAGGAGGGAGGTTTTGATTTGGATATGACATATATTACTGAGAATATAATTGCTATGGGTTTCCCAGCTGGTAGTATAACCTCTGGGATTCTTGGATATCTTGAGGTAAGAATGACATATTTTGCATTTTGTTTTATGGGTCAACTGTGTACAGAAACTATCAAGTAAAACAATGTAATGCAGGGGTTCTATCGAAATCACATGGAAGAAGTGATCAAATTTTTCGAAACTCATCATAAGGTACCATAGTGTTTTGCTGGAGACTGAAGTTGTGACCCTCTAAAACATCGAGTAACCTGTTTATGATTTTAAGAAAAATACTGCCTTCCACCACTTTCTATAAAAAGAAGTTTTGGAATCAGGTTTTGACAATCGAGTATCTGAAATTGACATTTATTGGCAGGGAAAATACAAAGTATACAATCTTTGTTCAGAGAGGTTATATGATGCATCACTATTTCAGGGAAAGGTGTGGTTTTGCTTTACTACCCTGTAGTATTGTTGGGTCCAATGTTTAACAATAAGTTTGAGATTAGGTGTAATTGTTTTATAGTGGGGTATAAGATTTAAGCTTTGCCTGAGAAGACTATTAGCCGAGTACCATCCTTTAACTGCTCCCTTTTTGTATCTGGTTTCTTGTGTTGCATTTATTTAAAAAGTTAGAATATAGTAGAACATAAATACATTTTATATGTAAGTTTTATTGATCTGGCATTCCTGTTAGAATTTGAATAACCATTAAGAATGTGAAAGAGAATTACTGGTTTAAGTTTTCAAGGATTCACTGTTGTTTTCCAAATTATTGTTGAATATCACATCATGTATGTTTGACTTGTCTAAACGCTTTTAGGTTGCAAGTTTCCCATTTGATGATCATAACTGCCCCCCAATTCAGCTCATAAGGTCTTTCTGTCAAAGTGCATATTCATGGTTAAAGGAGGACATTCAAAATGTTGTGGTTGTTCATTGTAAAGCTGGTATGGCAAGGACAGGATTAATGATTTGTAGCCTTCTTTTATTCCTTAAGGTGAGAGTTTACAATCAGCCCCATAAAATTTGGGAGACTTATGGTGGGTTTTGTTGCTTCTATTGGTCCAATATGCCTTTGCTTTGTGACTATGATTGTTTTCTTTCTGCAGTTCTTCCCGACAGCGGAGGAGGCTATGGAGTACTATAATCAGAAAAGATGTGTAGATGGGAAGGCTCTGGTTCTTCCAAGTCAGATTGTCAGTTAATTATTTATATCGGATGCTCTAATATTTTAAAACTTTATCTTCTTTACATCATTCTTATCAGTAACTTTTTTGTGTCCCTAGAGGTATGTCAGGTACTTCGAGCGTACCTTAACATACTTCAATGGAGAAACTCAGCCTGGTCGTAGGTACTCTTGTGATATCTTTTCCTGAATGTGTCACTTTATCATCAACAAGGTACTGAGGTTGTAATCATGCAGATGCATGCTTAGGGGATTTCGGCTTCACAGGTGCCCTTACTGGATGAGGCCCTCTATTACTATCTCCGATCATAATGGTATATACTATGATACTAATGGCATTTTGTTATAGTTTCAGTTGTCAAACGTACTTTTTTTTTGCTTTTCTTTTCTTTTAAGATGAATTTCACATGTTATGTATATATATCCCATAATCTTTTTAAGAGTTGCAATTTGTTATCCGAGAGAGGCTTTATACACATCAAATTAGGCTATGATTTGGATCTAGAGTACGTTTGAAGTAAAGGGCCTTCATATGGTGTCTTATATATGTTAGTGTGTGGCTAAATTATAACGTTTTGTGCCTGTGTCTGGCTATGTTTTGAAGACATGAGTAGATTATGCCTTAAAGCTTGATTCTGAAGTAAACTATATAGCTGATTGCAAGTTTGTTCAGATTTGAGTGACTGATTTGAGTGAAATTTTCTAGATTGCTTATTTAATCATCAAAAGCTGTGCATGAGACACATTTTTAACATTCATCCATTGAAAGCTATGCACTGTTCTCTTCATTTTTTCATGTTGTCTCAGTATGTTATGTATGTGATGTTTAAAGCATAAAAAAAGATGTTTTCCCTAATTCACAGGAACTCTATTCTCAACAAGAAAGCATCCCAAAACAAAAGATCTAATGGTAAATATGTCTTGAATTACACAGTTGGATTATAGTTGGTTTTCCTATGAAATTAATATTTTGACCATTATGTGAAAATGCATAATTCAACTTTCTTCTTTCATCGCCAATTTGATTTTGCAGCCACAAGATTTCTGGATCAAAGCACCAAAGAAAGGGATTGTGGTTTTTGCTCTGCCTGGGGAACCTGGTCTGACAGAGTTGGCAGGGGACTTCAAAATTCATTTTCAGGAGAGCCAAGGAGATTTTTACTGGTTTCTAGACTACCACTTTCTTCTTATTTCATCTCTTACTTGTATAGGACCAAATAATTCATATCATAATTTTCTGAATTATGTTGCCCATCTGTATCTCTTTATTTTTTCTTTTTCTTTATTTCATCTTTTATTGTGACCACCCTGCATTTTCTTACCCATTAGCTTTCATAGTCAAAACTGTTGTTTCTCTCTAGGATTTTCTTTTCTTCAAAGATGTGGTATGGCATATAAATATAGAAGTAGAATACACTAATGAAATTCCTCTTTTTCAATTTTTTTTTCCCTATTTTTTTTTCAGTTGGTTAAATACAACAATGACAGAAAATAGAAAAATTTTGAAGACCTCTGAACTTGATGGTTTTGACAAGGTAAATGATATTCAAGTTTATATGTGCTAAGATATTCTTTCCTTGCTTTTGCTTATTATATAGATGCCTGTTCTGAAAAAGCCATTGATTGTGCTGGCAGAGAAAATTCCCATCTCCAGGATTTCTGCTCGAAATTGTGATGGTAGATTATAATGGTACTTTACCCACAGGGTCCAAACCTGATTCTTCCAATAAGAAATCTGATGGCAGCTCTAGTAATGTGCATGACTCAAGTGATGCGGTTAAAGCTAACCCCAGCAAGAGTAAAGCCCCACACAGTGAAGACAACGATGATGTATTTTCAGATAGCGAGGGAGAGGAAACTGAAGCTAGCAAGAAACAACCAACTAGAGTTTCTTCTGGAGCTGAACCTGCTGGACTTGATCATGCATCTAACTCCACAGCAGAACAAATTGGAAACTTAGCCCATGGAACTGACCAATTGACACTCAGCAGTAAGAAAAACCTGCAGAATACTGCTCTTCAACAACCATCTGCTGATGGGGCTAAAGCACCAGGCATAGTCTATGAAACACCTAACCTGGACTCTGGAGGGGCGAACGATATTAAGGCCATAGCTGCAGATGCTTCAGTATTCACTTTCGGGGATGAAGAAGATTTCGATAGTGAATAAGGCAATGTGGGTTTCATTTGGTTGAATTTGGCATTACAAGCACTTGTAGAAGAACCATCATAAAAAAATAATTAAATTAAATTTGATAAGATTGTGACTTTTCAATATTGTTTGATTCAATTCCATTGTTTGTCACCCCTTTTGTACTGACCAGTCCAGAATAGGGCTTGGTGTGATCATCACCTGGAACAGGAAGGGGTTGTAGGTTGAAGATAAGCTGGAATTTACTTAAAGGTATGGCTAAAAATAAAAAAACTAGGTGATTTTTTTATTTTTATTTTCAAGGTGAATAATACCTTTTTAATGTTAAAAGGTTTACTTTGTTAAATATCATACTGAAAGGGAGAATCTTCTCTTCCATTCCTAGCGTTTCTTTATTTTACCGACTACAAAATTAGGAATTCTCTCAGGTTCTGCTTGGTCGCTTTTGAGAGTTCTATTCTTCCTTTTTCTTTTTTTCAATTGTCATTGAGCAAAAATTACTCAGAGAATTAGCTAATCCATGTCACCAAGCGTAGAAGTTTTAAAATGAGCCTGTAGGATGAAAGAAACATCACAAAAACTGACAAAAATAATATCGATAAATTTATTGTATAACAAAAAAGGGCTTCTCAAGGGAAAAAAAAAAGAGAAAGAAAAAAAGAACAAAACAAAAACAAATCCAACTCAATTTTTTTGGGAACATCCAACCTAAACTCCAAGCGGCTCTTCCTTTGATCTTCGCTTGCTTGTTCCTTGATATGAAAATTTCAAACAAAAGGCTCTATTACTTGAAAATATTATCCAGCTAGATGAAGCTGGTTTTGTGGTAATACATTTTACAAGAAAAATTGACCTATGAAGCCGAAAGTGAAAAACCTTTATCCCTTCCTCTGCAGCTTTATGGTCTTCCACACAAGCCCACTGAGATTCACTGGTTGCTCCACAAAATTTTCCAAAAGCTGCGTCTTCCTAAAGAAGTAGCAGACTGGTCAACGAATGTGAACAACCTGATAGGCCATTATATATCTATTTAAGTTAGTTCATGTTACATCTAATTTCTTTTCTTCTTTAATTTCTTGTCCTTCTGCAACGTTGATACCATCCCATTCAGCATAGAGACTTCAAAATCCCTGTTCCCCAGTTCTTGCTTCAGTCTTTTGATCTCTTTCAAGTGATCAGAACACTGATCGGAAGTCTGCTTCAGTTGTTCCTTCAAAATTTCAATTTCTTTAAGGTAATCACAACACTGCTTTGAATCTGCCAATTTCTCCTTTACATTTGTTTGTTCTGTTTTCAGTTTCTTTGACATATCTGAATTCCCCTCAACTTGCAAAGCTCTCTTCTTAGATGAAACTTGCTCAACGGAGTCATCATGAGCCATTTTACGAACATATAAATTACCAACTATGCCTGTGCTGAGCTGAAATGTGACCAGTTTTTGTGGGCGTCCGTATGAGTCCTAGTATAGGATAGAACAAAGAAAATTTTTAGTTAAATAACCAAATTACTAGCCAAAAATAAGATTTCTACCTGGCATAATGCTACAACAATAATTTTACAATAGCAGGAATCTAATCCTATACATAACATGCACCTTTTCTTGATTGCCTTTAACATCTTCATATGCTTGCTCCGCTTCTTTTGAATTCTTATAGATGACATAGGCAGAATATTTATCTCCTTGTGGCTTCTTAGATGGCTGCGGGAAATCATTCATTACATCAAAAACTTCCACAGTAAAATGAGAATTCCATAAACTTATGATATCAATGAACAGGACAATTATCAGGAGGGGTCAATATATTTTCCCAGAAGATTATCCATCAAATGGATCTAATGTTTTTCCAATGAAATTATGCACAGATGAACACATGCTGAATCAGAGACTTATGAAGCAAAAAAGAATATACTCAACCTTGACTTCAATTGTAAAGTTGCCAGGCATGATATTATGTAATTCTTCACTAGGCACATGCACTGGTATCCTGTGAAGAAGTAGCTTTGCCATGTTTGTTTCAAGTACCTATGGAGAAAGATGATTTAGCAAGGTCTGCATTACTTGACAGTTGGCATAAATGAAATGCGAAACTCACATCCTCTTCAATTATGGATATATCATCAACTTGAAGATCTATCTTGGCAAGGACAAGTTTCATTGCAGCACAAGCATCATCTAGACAATTGTGTGGAGAACCCTTCTTCCTAACTTCATAGCCCAGCACAGACTGTCAAAAGAAGATATACACAATCAACCTTGCATTCAAAATTACACACTGTTGCTTGCCTTGCAATCACATGATTATTATGATGCAAGGTTTTTAACAAGCAGCGAAAAAAAATATATATATATCAGTCTCTTAGCAACTTATAGAAAATGAAATCATAAACTTAAAATGGAAATAGTTTTTCAATAGTAAGATCATTATGATTGTCAAGATGTAATAAATTTAAGTAGCAGCTACTAACATAAACAGAAAATTCACTTCTAACTTGAGCCTTGCAGTGATTACTAAATTAGACAAAAAGAAAATCATATGAAAACTGTGAAAAATAGTTAACAGAATGTTTGAACTTGCCTTGCACAAATTATATAAAGAAGGTCTTCTAAAAGTAGGTCCATCTGAATAGTTGAAGATTAATGAGGTGTCAATCACCAATCCATGATCTACCTTTAACACTGTAATCCAACACCAAAGATTCATGAGTAAATGAACAAAAAAGTAGAAATGAAAATAAATTCAAAAAAGTAATTGAATTGTAAATAAACTGAAATCTTTAATATGTGACAACAATATTAAACAACTCAAATACTAACTTATAGGAAAAGGTTGCTAACCTTTTAGGTCATTATTTAAACTATGGCCCACTAAAATAGTTCCATTTGACAATAACTTCTTCATGGATTTCTGCAACATGCACCAGAAAGATTCAGATGAATGTAACAAAATAGTCCCTTGAATCATGGAAAAACAAACACACAAGACCTGTATGTCTGCCAATAAACACGTTATTCCATCCAAATCTGCAGCAGTAATGCCTGTAATCTCAGTTCTGTAATCTGCAACCGCTTTATTAGGTTTTACGAGTTTATCCAATTTGACCTGTAAAATCAAACCCCAAACTGAAATTTCCATAAAAATAAAAGGAAATATGGACCTTTGACAAGACCAGTAAACTCCCTTTTTAAAGGGGTATAATCAGTTTTTTTTTTTAATTTATTTTTGGACAGAACTAAAACGAGAAGACAAATAAAGGCTCGGATGATTTAAGTTGTTTATCTTGCATGGAAGGCTACAAAGATAGATAATAATTTACCTCTAAATTTCGGTCCACAACACATATTTTCACTAAAGCTTCAGTTCCATCTACACATAGAACCATCTCGCAGTCAATGGCAACTATATCAGTTGACTTCCTCGCCTTGGACTTTTCACTGAGTTTTGTAACCACCCAACCCTGATGGCCATTTCCACAACATTTATGACATGACAAGCAACCATTCTTTACATCACAAGATAATCAGAAAACATATTAAAGATTGAGGTGCGACTAATTAATAACAGGATGAGGGATAACATCTCTAAGGTTGTTTACTTATGTTTAACAAAGATGATAAATAGTTCTTGGGTTAGAGTGATTTGGTTCAAGTTTATGTTGCAACATATACAAGAGGAAGGTCAAAAAATTGTGGTACAGGTGTTGAGACTCTCAGAACAAGGCATGATAATACAATAATTTAAAAGATCATATGGCTCTGTAAATGGCTAGATCACAATAAAGAATTTTTCTTCATCTATGCTGCATTGTAACATTAACTAGAAAAGAACATAAGACATATTTACACAATTCTTGCATCCGAAGTACAGTAATAGAATTTTATTTTATTTTTAAAAATAAAAAATATGAATTTAACATTCAAGAGAGCACTCATAAACATGAATTTAACTTGAAAATGAGAGCAGACCAAGGATCTTTAGAGCTTACCTCCTCATATGAAGGAAATGAATACTCTAACGCATATTGTGGGTGTTGAAGAGTTAAACAAACCAATCTCTGTACTACCACATACACAGGTTAACTAGAATTACAATAGAATAAAAAAATAATGGAGTTTATTCACATGCAAACTTTCTAATGTAGACGAAAAAATAGATAGTTATATATGTAGAGAGAGAACTTCTTTTTAAGGAAGTGTACATATCTATAACTTCTTTAGTGTGAGGTCAATAAAAAAATAATAAGTAATACCAACAAAATTTAGTTCATAAACTAATCTTATAGCAACTATAGGAGACAAAGGTTTCTAATAACATTTAGGAACATGGTTAGGAGGGTTCATAGGTTCAAAGCGTTTATAGTACTGCATTCCAAGATCATCCTGAGTTGGAAAAATTCAGGAAAATGATACACAAGAAGAGAGTATGTGTACAAAAACGACACAAAATATATTTTTAGAAACTACAGTCATACATTTAAATTGAGAACTTTTGGGATGGACACTCTTCAAAATATATAACATAATTCTAAACAATTTCACATGTTTAAAACCAAAATAAAATTACCTGCAGAGGGGTTTCTTTATCTGGATTTCTTTTTGCTAATTGCTCAACTAATTTGCGATTTGAATAGCATTGCATTACATTAGCCAAAAACTGCAGCAAGAAAATTAATAAATAAATAAAAGTAGCAGTAAACAGCATGCAATGTAAGTGACACGTGAAGTAAATAAAATTTAAATTCCATATGAAACAGCATTGAACAAATTCAGTACCTTCAAGTCATTCTCTTTATCAAATGTCTTCAAGAAAGAAGTCAAAACATCAACGGATCTCCTCGCAGGATCGCTTAAGCTAGATCCAAACTTTTTATCGTAACTATTTAAAAACTCTTTCCAATCTCCTTTAGTACCCTTCATGCCTCTTTTTTGGACCAACTTCACAATCTCAACAAGGACCTACCAACATTTGAAACATTAACTACATTTACACTGGCACACAATAAAATTACATGTACAAATCCAAATCTTTCTATTGTGTCTGTAAGAGCTCGATAATAATAGTAAGCTTTCTGAATAAAGAACCGTTATTTTGTTGCAAGGATGTCTATAAAACAAAGTTAACTGATTTACAATGAAGTTAATGTAAACCAAATACTGAAAATAGCAAAAGTTGCAAATTCCCAATCTTTGTAAATTCGATTTACATCCAAATTTTTGCAATTCGTTACTATTTCAGAGTGAAAAGCTCACTAATACTCATCCTGGCTCATAATTAAACCAATAAAGAACTAACTAACACAATAAAGAACTAACTAACAAGATCAAAGAGTTGAACTTAATAAAAGAAAGTGTCTTTCCTATTGAACAACTAATGGAAAATAGATGCGAAACCGCACAATAAAGCAACGGTTTTTCTTCTTTTCTTTGTTATTTTTGATATTTGGTTAAACCGTAGTTCACAATCTGTGAGTTCCATTTCATTTTTCCTTTAGATTCATTTTGGGGCCCAAGCAGACTCGGTATGGGCTAAAATCAAAAGGGCAATAGAATTTTCAGCTAAGAGCTCCGATGTTACGCGGATAGAGTTAAAGTTCTGACCTTTTTCTCAGCAGTGTCGATGATGTCGTCCATTGAGATTGTCTGGTGAGGACCAAACCAAAGGAAGAGAGCAAAAGAGTATAAAACAGAATGAGTGCGCGCGCAATACCAGTAGCGGCCGATGAAGAAACGAGGACTTAATTAGGGCTTTAGTGTTAACGGGCAAAAAAAACATAAGATAGAAACGTTTCCGCGTTTCGATGTAGTTCAAAAGAAAGCCTTTGTGGTTATAAGAAATTTTTTATTTTTTATTTTATTTTTACATTGTATATTTATATTTAGAAGTATCACCTCGAATAGTTTTTATAATAATAAAAAATTAAAATTAATAATATTAATGCCACTTTTAATAATCTTTTAATGTAATATAAGTTTTAAAATACATAAAATATTTCTTATTTTACTGACTAGATTAAAAAAGAACAACTATATTTCTATTTTAAAAATTTTAAATTACTTTTATTTGAGTAATTTTAGAGTAACTAAATTTATTAACTAATTTTTTTTATATCTCTGATATTATTTTATGGCTTTACCTACCATAATTGTAAAATATTGTTAGTTCATCGATCATTCATATTTGCCGCATTATTAAATATTAAAAAATCTAGTTAATATCAAATGCATTGTTTAAAATAATCTTATTATAGTTCACCAGGCAAAAAACGAATCTCATTGAAGTTCATTTGCTTAAGAAAAACACCGGACTCAAGGGAAAGAGGAATAGAAGATTCCAAGTTTGAAAAAACAGGTTGTAGTAGTTACTAGTCACCAAGGGGCAACGTTGTGAATACTCGTCCAACTGAAAAGTACGTTAGAAAACTAAGCGATGTTAGATATTTATTTTTCCATCTTCTTTCTCATCTCTTCTCTGCTTCAAAAAGATTGAAGCGGACAGAATAAGACCTGCATAACTTACTTTTCATCTCTATCGAACTTTCAGCAAGACTAATTAAGATTCTACTCAGATTTCGAAAGACAAAAATATATATACACATATACAGATGGCTGCGACGGCGGCAATGTTTCTGAGCCTAGTGCGAAGAATGAAAAAGGAGACATGCGCATAGGAAGAAAACCCAAGCCAAGAAACAAAACGCACCATTCTATTTAAAATGTTTTTAATTTTGACCAACTCTCTCAATTTTGACCAAGGAAACCAATTTTGACCGAGCCCATTTTCGGACTCTGAGTGGAGTGCGAAGACGCTTTCACTAGCGTCGCCGTATATATATATATATATATATATATATATATATATTATAAAAGCCAAACATTTGCGCCAACTTCACACACATGAGAACCATCAAACTTGTACTAGGAGCAATCACAAAAGATGATAAACATTCCAATGCTGGTACCATTTATATCCTCATTTCCATTCCAATAATCAAAAGGTCTCCTAACTTCCAACTTGCTTTCCTTACTAAACCTCGTGCATATAGAAATTGATCATAGTTTCAAAGCCCTTCAACATATGAGCAACATGACACACAGCTTGTGAGCACGCTTAAACAAAAACATACGATTTCAAAACCTCTCCAAGTAACTCAAAATTGATTATAAAGCCAATGTTTCCTCTGCACAGTTTCAGATGCAGTTGCATGAAATACCCCCGATTCCAATTCATATTACATTAATTACAATAACATAAATTTTATGCACTACAGCTACCAACGGAGTTTTTTAGACAAAAGACACACATGCCCAGTTAGGGCATCGCATCGGTAGTCAGCTCCAGCAAGCACGTCTAGTCCTTCTACCGCATGTAGAAACCAGAAATTATGCAGATTCAATCGACCCTTTAATGAATCATAAATCTGGCTAGAAGAAGCAAAAGTACCCCCCACAAAGAAAACAAAAAGAATAGCAAGTGAACAAAAGTTTACAAGTTAAGTTATTTATTAGATGTAATTAAGCAACAAGAAAATAATTCTTTTGCAAGCCAGAATGCTGCAGCCACTCAATTGCAATTTGCAGATAAATCCAACTCATAATTATATATTAAAGAAGCCAGTAAAAGGCAATAATACACAAAAGAATTCACTTAATCAAGAAACAACTTAATTGTAAGAGCAACATAGCTTCTTGTGCTCCTGCTCTCACACAGATCGCTCATAGGTTGCTATTGGAACTATCCTCACTGTTGGACCACCTTCTAAAGGTGCAAGGAACTAAATTCCTACATGCAAAAAAACCAAACTTTGTCCTAAACAATGTCATTGGACCATTACTACCTGATGGAGCACCAACACCGGTTGCTTGGCTAACAATGGGGTGAAACTCAATACCGCTTTCTTGACCTCCAATGTCACTGCTACTTGCATCAATTGCTTCAATATCACCGTCATCCCAATGAACAGACAACGATACTCTTCGTTCCCGCAACCACTCTGCAATCCCACCACTCACTCCCCTGCACTTCTTCACCTTAATCTTGGCCAAATTGGGGCAACCCCAAGCAAGCGTTTCGATGCCAACATCGGAAATAGGGCATCCCTTAATGCACAGCTTTTTCAAAGCCACACATTTAGCAGCAATGCACGCAATTTCTGCATCCCCAACAGAGCCACTGCCGCAGATCGCCAACCTTTCCAATGTTTGGCAATTGGAAGCGATTGCCGCCAAACTCAAGGAAGTGGGATTGACACCAATCAGAACAAGCTCTTGCAAACTCAAACATTGTTTTGCTACAGCAATCAGACCCTCATCACCGATTCGATTAGTCCTCCATCCATCGATGTGAAGCTTCCTCAACAGCTTGCAGCGTTCGGCAACACTTAGCAGCCCAGAATTCGAACATTCCGGATTCTTGACGATGCGTAACACCTCCAAACCATAACATTTCGAAATCGCAGAAAGCCCCAAATCACTTATCTGTAGCCTCTCAAGGTGGATATCAGTCAAACCTGTGTTCTTATCTCCAACGTTTTCCAGCACTTTATCCCAATCTCCTAAGCAACGAATCAGTTTCAGAGTTTTAAGCTTCCCCGAACCGACCAAAAGCGGTCCGAAGCACTGCCCGTTCATCAGCTCCTTCAAGCAGACAGATTTCAAAGCTGAGCCCGCAGAGCCAGGGACAATCGGCTCGAAGCTGTCATGGATACCTCGGAGCCGCTTCACCGAGAGCTCCTCAAGAGCCGTGCAGTGTTCTAGCACTGCGTTCATTCCTTTGGCACCGAACATGCACGACCCACACGAGAGCTTCTTCAATCCCCTACAGTTCCGAGCAAATATTTCCATTCCGACATCGGTAATATCTCTGCAACCGCGGAGTTTAAGCCGACTGAGGTTTGGGCAGCGGAGCGAGATCAAAACAAATGCGTCGTCGCTGACACTGATTACTTTGCGCTCGCATCGAAGAGCGAGTTTAGTCACAGAATCAAATCGGGAAAACAAAGAAGGAACAAAAGGAAGTATTTCAGACTTAGCATTGAGAGAGAGCCGAAACCGGTTTTGTCCATCCACTTGAAGCCATCTACGGCAAACAAGCGAGCACCTTTTCCGGTCACCGGAGCTAAGGAAATAAAAAATGCTAGCCAAGCACTCATCGGGAATCTCAGCAGTGTAATCCCGGCCATCGGAAAAATCTTCCAAAACCTCAGCATCCTCACGTCGTTCCGCGAAGGAAGAAACGACCGACGAAGATCGGAAGCTAAAGCGCCGGCTTACAGAGATTTCCCGAGGAGTATTAGGGTCGGGCGAAGAAGAAGACCCGAAGGTAGAAGGCGACTGCCCCATCAGAAAATTGCGAACCCGTAACGTAATGCTCAAACACTGTCAGGAGAGAGTGAAGAAGAAGAAGAGAGATATTGGGGTTTCGTTGGTCTAGGAATTAGGGCTTGAAAGAGTGCGAGCCATCGAGGGGGGTGAGGAATTATAATTACAAGTGGAGGGCGTGAAGGTTCATTTCGTGAATTTGCCCGTCAAATCGGGGTGCGTGTCCTCGTCGTAATCGCCACAGCCGACTACTCATCATGCACAGCCGTCATGGACGCGCTTCTTCTTTTTCTATTGCATTATTTTTATTTTTATTTTTTCCTCTCTGTACATGATTTTGCGTGCGACTGTGATGTCGTGATTTACTTTGATCATCGCCGTTCGATTGGAAGACTTCTTTTTTGACCCCACACACTTCCGTTATTTTATTTTTATTTTTTTAGGTATTTTCCCTCAAAAAGCCTGATAGATGAAAGAAATAGCTTTTGACTGAGACTTGGTCCCGTGATTCGACCCATGCTTTCTGCTGGAAAATTTTGATTACTTTGATATTTGCTAGAACTTGGACCAACAACGTTTTTATTAAAACAATTTTCTTTTCTGTTATTGTTACTTTTTCTTCTGTGAGATGTCAAATTTTTGAAGCATTCGCAATTTTCGATTTTTCTGGCAATTTTTTATCATTAAAATTAGAATATGTTATATACGGAGAAATATAAATTAGTTTTTGGTGAAACAATGCATGTTTGCATGAATCTGCCACTTTTTTACAGTTTGATAAAGGGATCGAGAAAATTATAATATATAACACTCACAATAACATAATAGAAAATTATGTATCTCTGACTCTGAATGATAATATAAAGCATTGATTCTTCTTTTTCTTTTTTCTTTTTTTTTTTTCTTTTTGGTAAGAAGCGTTGATTCTTCTTAGCATGTAAAATTTTTGTGTATGTGTAAATATACATCTTGTCTCTAATTTTCTTTAAATTTTCAAAAAATTATAAATTCCAATCACACAATTTGACCAATAAAAAATTCCAATCACACAGCATTTAAATATTGATTTTCTTTTTTTTTTTAATTCTGTAAGGCATTTTGTATTTTTTTTGGGGTCCCATATTGGTACGTTCTTCATAAAATATTAATGGAATTAGTTTCTCAATATTATTATTTTTAAATTAAACACTTTGGTCCCCATTTTGTGTATTTCCTTTTAAAATAGTTTTGATTTTAACTAATCTTTAGCGATCTAGCAAAAAAAACTAATCTTTAGTGTCTTTCCCACACAGCTAAAGTCTGGTTTATTTTATTTTTAAATTTCGTATTTTACTTTTGAAAATGGAGAACGATGATGCATTTGATTAGCATTTATTTTATTTGTTTTAAAATTTGTTAACAATTATCTTTTATCTAACTCCCTCCCTCGTGCAAATAATTAAATAGTCTTGGAACCCCATAGTGGTAAGACACAATTATATGTAACACCTATATCTGAAATTCATATGATCTAATATATATATTTTTTATTATGGAATCATATAGTATGAAAACCACTTATATTTACACCGTTCTAATTTATATTTATATTTATATATATAATACGATAAAAACTTTATATAAAAAAAATTATATTTGGTAAAATATATTATTTAAATAATATTTACCCATTTAAATATATTTTTATTGTTTTAAAATAAATTCTAATTAAAAAAGTAACATCCTATCATATTTTTATGAAATTCACTGATAACTGTCATAAAAAATTACTTGTATTATCTTTTTAAATTTAACTGATAATTTTTTTTCTATGTGACAATCAATATAAATGACATAAAACTATCGGTATCTTTATTATATTAAAATTATATATATATATTGCTTTAGTGAACTGTCTAATCTATATTATTATATGAAATAATGACGTGACAATAATTTTTATTTTTTCATCTACTACATCACCTGTGGCTCTTAAATATTATGTGGCATTTTAAACTATTACATTTAAAATGTTAGTTTTTTTATTAGAATTTAATATTTAAAAATAAATTTAAATATTCTCAAGTAACATTAATAATAATTACCAATAATGATAAATAATAAATGTATTATACTACATCATCATTTAATATAACCATATAAATTAAATAGCTCGCTATAATTATTGTTGTACATATTATCTATATTCTATCTGATATATATATATATACACATATTTATATTGTTTTATATTGTCTGATATGTTTTATCTTGTCTGATAAGTCAAAAACAGTTGTGAATATTCTTATTTGTTTTACTTTTTTATTTGAAATAAAAAATTACCACATTCTCTTTCAACTTTCAAAAAACATAAATGAATAATAACGACCCAAAGACATATAAATTACTTCGCATTACATTATCTTTTTAATGTTTTAGGATTAGTTTCATTTATTCATTAAACCATGCTTAAATCTACATTTGCAAAGTCATGCTGAAAAGTATAAAATTACAACCGAAAGACATATATCACTTCTTATTTTTTTTTTTTGGTAAATTCATATATCACTTCTTATTGTTTTGGCATTGGTCAATGTTATTTATTCACTAAACCATGCTTAAATTTACTTTTGCAAAGTTATGCTGAAAAGTATAACTCCATTCCAATTTAAAATCTGAAAATTCAAAATAATTAATTAATAAACTAAATTAACAATAAAACGATATTAATTATAATAATAATTTTCTCAAGTAGTTTTAAATCCTACCCATACAAGTCGTGACTCGCATAAATGATTGAATTAGAAGAAAATATAGAATAAGGTTGAAGAATGCACTAGGAAGTTTCAACTTTCAACCCTTTTGAAACGTCAACATATATACACACTTATTATACCATTCCCATCTAGATTCAATTTCAAACAAAACAAAAATTCAACAACGTGGAGCTATTGCTTCTTTTTTTTCCTTAATTCCCTGCTTCCCTTTCATGTATTTTATGTTATTTACAACATTTATCTCTATATATATATATATATATTTGAACCCATGTTATTGTCCTAAAAAATAATAGTTTTTACTATAGTTATCTCCACTGGAACTATTCCATATTTTCTTACAAATATTAAAATTTGTGGTTAACTGAATCATAATATCTTTTATCTAAATGACACATTGAATATTTTATCATATCAAGTTTTAATTTATAATTTATTTCACATTAATTTTATTTTTTAAATTGATTCTAAATTGATTAATATAAAGTTTAAAAATTGATAAATTTGACTATTTTTATCAATTTACAAAAAAATTGATGAAAAAATTGATTATTTGATTAATGAGAAAGCTAGTTATTTTTTAAACCTTTTAAATTTTGTGTTTGTCAATTTAAAAATTGAGTTAATAAGAACTAAATTGTAAACTGAAAATCCAACCTAAAATGTTTTAAATTCGAAAGCACAATATGCAATCTAGCTATAACAGAGTGCACTCAACCTTAATAGTTACATCTATAAGAATTTAAAAATTAACATATACTATTGCTTGCTGCATGACAGTTAAAATTGTTTGTAGGTTTGTAAGTTATACAGTGGTTTTAAGTAGGTAATATTATTTGAATAATGCAACAACTATTTAAATTTGTCTACCAAATTTTGGATACCAACAAATAATATAGCAGCTTGTAAGTGATTGACAAATTTTTATGACCTGAGATTATGAAAAGTGAATTGAATAAGATAATATGCCACATCAAATATTGGTGTCCAAAATGTGATAAAATTTTAATGACTATATTGTTGTATTTATTTTATCTTAAAAATGTACACTGAAGAAATATATGTCAATATCTAATTAATTGATTTTCTGTGTGAATAAAATTGCGTGTGATTGGTATTTTAATACAATTGTATCGAATTATTATAACAGTAACAAAAAACTGCATAACAAGTTACTCGTCTAAAATAAATCATAGAAAACTGACATTATTCTCGTTGTTGTCGTCCTATTTATGCATCAAATTGTTTTTTTAAAGATGTAATGCATTTATTATCCAACAATTTGTTTGGTATTGAAAATTTGGTAGTTTTCTCTACTGTTTTCTATAATTTGTTTCGCAACTAACTTCGTAGAATAAAAAGGAAAAAATAATGATTCCATTGATTTTGAAGAATTAAAAAAGATTGACTGGAGTCCCAAAAAAAAAAAAAAAAAAACAGGTATGAAATTACGAAGACGATAATGAAAGAAAAACCCGGGCTTTACCAACAGCCCAATTTAAGACGGGTTGGGCTTGTCCTGGAGATGGCTGGATCTGAGCTGGGAAACACCTAATTAACCTGTGGTTGAGCCCCAGTGGATGAACTACATGAACAATACCTCTTCAAGTCAAGTCAACAATTCAAACTTCATTTATATATGTGTATATATAATATCATATAAATATTACGATTTCCTTCAATTTTTTTTAACCATGTGCTTTTTGTATATACCTAAGTTTTCTTTCATATTTAATGTAGTTTTTATAGCTTTCAAAGTCATGCAAAAAAAATTTCACCAAAAAAAAAAAAGTCATGCAAGGAAATAAGCACATGTAATAGATGCTTAAGTAACATATATATTTGTTCATATCCTGCGTGCCGTAATTAATTAAGGTGATAGGGAAACACCATTATTTTTTCTCGATATTTCCTGAATAACTTTGAAAACTATTATTTTATACAAAGTGGGATATATATAAATTGGTGTTTTGAATGAGAGGGTTATTTCAATAAGGACCACAAAGCCACTACATATATTACAAGTCCACGTGCATCAATCAAAAACATTTATTGTGATTGTGGAAATGTGCTGTGCAGTTCATTTCTTAATGCGTTTCCTCAAAAATTCAAATGATGATACCAATGCCCAGCACCGAATCTTGATGTTACGTGTCATTTATAATTTTGTAAACCTACTTTGACCATCTTAAAGTTAAACCACATTAAACTTTTCTTCTAAATTAACAATTAATGCGCAACTGTATCAAATTTAGTGTTCATAGATTCGGATTCCAATAGACAATTTAATTAAGATAAATTTATCATATTTTAACTTCAGAGCTTAGGTTCAAAGACCGGTAATAATATCTTTTCCTCAATTTAAAAAAAAAAATTAAAAATTAAAAAAAATACTGGCACCTCTCATACCATTCATATGGTCTTCCAAATAAATAATTGGTAAATATTCCTTATCTATGCATATAATATAATCAGAAAAAAGAAATATAACAGTGAGTTTGATACAATATTAATGGGGGTGTCCCACATGAAATTAAGCCTGAAAGAAGAAGCATGCATGGTGATGGTGTTGCATTATTAGTCTAAATTGGGAATCAAAGGGGCGAGCAAGGGCATAGGCGTGATGATTGGCATGGTGTTTTAATGAGTAAACTCAATGTTGCTGCTGGAGTGGATGGCAGAAGTTCTCATGGTGTTCCATTTAGTGTTCGTGCCTTTCTCTTTGATTTCTCAACGTGGGTCGATTTCCAAAGTGCATTTAATTCTAGAAGTCACCTAACTAAGATATATACATAAAAATAATTTTAAATTACATAAAGTATAGAATAATATATTTCATAAATTACATGCAATCAAATACCTATATATCAAGCGTATATGAACAACATTAGCCTACTATAGTATAATTGTATATAAAAGTTCATCATCAATATAAAAGATTTAAAATATTAATGTCCGTTTGTTTGAGTTTTTGTTTTTTTTAATGAATAAACATTGCTATTAAACACAAAAAAGAGTTCCAAAAGAGCTTACAGAGATAAAGATTAAAGTCCTATTTGGTATAGTTTTTATTTTTGCGATTTTGGTAAAAATAACTTTTAAAGGCTAAAAACAATTTCAGAAAACTATCCAAACATTTTCATAAGCAACTTTTGAATTTTAAAAACTGTTTTTGATTTATCAAAAATTACGTCAAAGTCCTAACTCCAGAAGATTAATATCTAAATGCAACAAGTCCAAAAGAGTAGTAAAGGCATTCACATAGATCCATTAGACCTTGTTTGGAATGTGCGACTTGTGAACGAAATGACTTCGCATAGACCTTGTTCGGTACGTGTTACACGAACTCGAAAACCATTGGGGTTAGGAATAGCGCGTTTGATATAATCACAAAACCTTCAGCCCAAGAGCTACAAGTTTGATCATGTATATGGGTTTCAACCAGCCCATACAGGAGGGGGTTGTTGAGCGGGACCGCCTGGATGTAATGGATCAGGATATTTCAGCAAGGCACATGACGTAATTTAAAAAAAAAAGACGTTGTTTTTGCTAAATAGAGTTTTTCTTTCAAAAGTTGTCTGTGACAATTAGAATGTTACTGTTTATAGTCTTTATACGATAACAAATCTCTTTGTAGTAGTAAAAATTTATATACAATTGTACGGATGATGTGCTATGATATATTATTTACAAACAAATATTTAATAAAATTCGCATATTTTATTTTATTTTTTTCTATAATTTTATACATGATTATAAAATATATATACAATTGTTGCACCGATGATGATGATGTGCTTTCAACATATCATTTATAAACAAATATTTAATGAAACTTATATGTTTTTATTTTATTGTCGCCAGTTAAATGTATAATTATAAATAATTAATAAAATAAGTAAAAAATAATATGATGCCACACGTTAAATGTAAAATTTTCTTCTATGTAGTTAAGCTAAGATGCGTTCCATGTTAACTTTACTCAATTTTTTTTTAAATTTCATACACCTGCGATAGTACATAATAAAGAAACAATTTATAGGGGTGTATATAAATTAATAAATATATATATATATATATATATATATCTATTGGGGGTATGATCTTTAAAAATGGAGCTTTTTATGAGATGAGTAGTAAATGATTCGGGTCAAACAACGATCCTATATTTTATTGGAACAAAATTATTAGTCATATAAAAAGGGCAATGTGGTTATTTTATGAAGTGGCAGGTTAGCTAATAATTTATATAAGTACTTCTAACCCGATTATATATATAAATGTATGTATATTATATTGGTATTGGAGATGAGATAATGAGATTGAGTGCAGGAGAGATCAGATTTCAATATGAGTGAAAAAGTGAGAAATGCAGTTTGGCTTAATTTTCATATTAATTACTATTTGTGCAAAAGAAAAGTATCTTTTAAGTAGATTCCAAAACTTTGAGAATATTTTATATCATATGCTAAGATTCTATAACCCCACAAAGACACCCTTTACTTATATATTTAAAACCACTTAACCCTCAAGTAAGTTCTTTTTAATGTCATACTAATGAAAAGTTTTTACTAATCCTTTCCAAATAACTAGTGTATTTCAATTATTATCGTTATTCAATTGCAATAGTAATGAGTAACAGAAACTAATAACCCAAATTTTCATATATATTATTACAAACCGACTTAGAAAGAGAAAAAAAGTAGACGCAATAAAGATTTTGAACATGTGTACTGGAGGACAACATGATAAATCAAATATTTGCTCCTCCTTTTCATGCCACACCCAAACCTCCAAGGAAAAAAAAAAGAGAAAGGAAAAAAGAAAAAGCAAAAGAAAGTGAGAAACTGCATACGTATGGTACATATTGAATAAAAAAGTGGAAATACATAGAGAATGCACTGCTCCAGTGCTGTACAATATTTACAATTGGATTAGAGTTGGATTTGTAAAGTTTAATTAAATTGACTTTGAATATATAAAGGCGGTGCAACAATTGCTGTGTCTCTTTAGAGAGAAATTAATTGACTTTTCAACTACATTGATGCAACAGCTTTTGTAAGTTTGGCTGATATTTCTCTTTTGTGTGGTTAGGAACTCAAGAATATTAATGAATGCAAGTAAAGAAAAAGAGAGAGAAAATTAAATTAAAAATTAAAGGCACTTAATTATTCTTCCCCAAAGTAAAGGGTGAAAATGATGGCTAAAAACCAGTGACACTGTAAGACCATCTTCAACTAAAAACATAAATTTCAAAAGAAAAAATATTTTTGATAATTTAATAAAATAAAAAATGATTTTTTTATCAAACTGGAACGATATTCTTTATCTTTAATTTTCATTTTTAATAAATAAATAATTAACTTTTTTTTCTTTCAATAACAACAAAGCGTTTTTTTTCAAATATATGATAAAATAAAATTATTGAATTATGCATTGAAATGTATGTGCAATGAATATATATATTAAATTTTTAATATAAAAAATGAATTTGACTTTTTATATGTGAAAAACCAAATATGTTAGAGTTATTAAAATCCATATTACTTTTTAAAATAGAAATTTTGAAGCTTTTGAAAAGTTTATTAAAGATGTCCAGTACACTTTAAGTGGGCATAAACTGAATTAAACTGTGAAACTAAATTAAACCATTACTTTTTGTTTGGTATGATTTTTAAAAATTAAACAGTTTCATTCAGTTTGTAGATTTGTCAAATCACATGTAACATTTCAGTTTAAGCAATTCTTTGACAAAATCAATCCAAAATTTTCATTATTATATATTTTATTTTTTATTAATTTAATATCAATTTACATGATACATTCATATATTTTACACGGCACATTCACATATTTCATATGACACATTCATATTAAATTTATATATTTTTTTTAATTATTTTTTTTCAATTAAACTGCTCAACCAATCTGATGATTTAAATAGCTTTCACAGTTTAGTGTGGTTTGTAGTGTAACAAAATTATTTACAGCAATTCAGTTTAATTTTTTTTAAAAAAACTGCTCAAATCGAACTGCCCCCACCTTACACAGTTACACTAATAAACTTTTTTCCTCTGCTATTTTGAGTTAATATCAAAGTTGGGTTTTGCTGGAAAACACTGCTCTTTGCCCTTACATCAAATCCCAATATAAAAAAATATATATATTTATATGTTTTTTTCTGTGTGTAATGGGCCTCGCAGCTGGAGCCATGAAAGAGAGTTAATGTAGAAAAGAAGAGAAAAAGGAAGTATAGCTGCTGAAATATTGTTAATAAAAAAAAATTACGAGAGACTCGAAAAAAAATAAAATAAAAAATCCAAACATGAATCTCTTTAGAAAAGAAAAAACAAGTTTTTTTTTTTTTTTTTTTTTTTTTTTTTTAGTCGCTGGCAAATTCAGAACCCCTTACCGTGCAACCCAACGTAAGAGACAGAAATAACAACTAGAGAATTTTTCTTGGCTAAACGCTTAACGATTAACAAGTTGAGAATTTCAGAAACAGAGCCTTTATGGTCTGAGCAACCAAAGAAATATCAATAGAGAGACCGAGAGAAAAAGAGAAAGAGATTCTTTCAAATCTGAATTGCATGCATATAAAGGACATTGGAAACAACGGAAAGTGTATCAATGTATCTTTATAAGCCTCTAATTATAAAATGTATGATAATTTACTTTTAATAATTTAAGTTTTTAAAAAAAATTATAATTTAGTTTCATAGCCAAAAATTAATTCTCTATGTTTAGGTTTAAAATCTAACAATTCCACACAAAAGACAAGATCTACTTGTAAGGGAAACATTTAAAAAAAATATAAAAAAAAATAATGATATATTTTCTAAAAGCTTAAGTTTTTAAAATAATAATGATTCAATTTAGTACAAGAATATTATAAAATGTATAATAATCCACCTCCTCATGACTTGATCTTTTAGAATAAATGATAATTCATTAGAAATTTTAGAGTTTAAAACTCAATAATTATATTAAAAACAAAAATATAACCTCCTAATAATTTAAACTGTTAGAAGAACTGATAATTCATCTATGAACTTCAGATGTGTTAGAGGCGCCAGATGAATAATTCTTAAACTTTGATTAACTTTAAACCAAGTCTCTCTAATAATCGCTATCAGAAAAAAGTAAATAAATAAAGTTTGAATAGTCTTCATAGTTTCATCATACTTTATGTTCTGCTCTACAGAAACATAAAAACAAAAACATATATAGGTATGCATTTAATACATTTCCATAATTCTCCACCAACTACTCCAACCAAAAAAGTAACTAAAACTTTATCTTTTTTTTTTTAAATCTTGTACATGAGAAATATAGCAAAGATTATTTATATACAATTTGCTCTATCTTGAGTGTTTCCTGATATATGTAGATGATGTTAATCAGGAAGGTTTTTTCTAGATGAATTTTCCAAAGCATGAGAGATGGGTAAAAATAAAATGGCCATGTCTATAGAAACAGAAAATATAGGAAATGCAAAAGTGGAAAATGAAAGCTTTTTACAGGGTGTCACAGCCAAGTATGGACCATTTAACATGCATGGCCTTAATAACTACTTTATTAATGATCTAATTAGTTAATATCAAAGGCTGATGATGATGACAATCATGACAGCCAGTAAGAACGTAGTCTACGTTGAACCAAGGACAATGATGAGGATGATGCTGATCTGATTAGTCATCATGGACTGTCGGCTGGTTAATCCTTAAGTGGTCAATTAGTTTTGTGGTTTTTCTGCTAGTTCATTTTTCAAGGATATATAATTCACTCTACGCATGCTCCTTAATTTTTCTTATGTTTTTACTGAATATATATTATCTTTTCTTTTTCTTTCTAATTTTTGTTATTCCTCATAATCACTGTTGATGATCACTAATGCCGATATTTATTATTAACATAATAATTATTAATTTGCTGTATTCAATTATATTTTATTTTTTGAAGCTAAAAAATTAATAAGAAAAAATAAACCATTTTGAATGGACAATTAAATTGCTATATCATATATGGTATAGAAGTAACATTATAATGTCACAGCTAATTTTGTTATTGCATGCTTGCTTCTCTCTTCGTGGTTAATTAACTTGTAATTTTACTCTATTAATTTACACTGCTTTGCTATGACAAAATGTATCAGTATCTTGTTATGAACAAATTTATTTCTTTATCAAATGACAGAAATATGATTACCTGTGAAATTATTTTATTAAACCCTCGGTTATATACAATTACCACTGTATAAACCTTTTTTTCCTGGATTTAATATGTACTTAACTTTTTCGGAACTCGAAGAATTAAAGTTTTGTACTCTCTCTAAAAGCTAACGATATGTTTGGGTACCAAATAAGGGAGACAGCAATCAACTTTACCTAATTGCGAAAAATAAAAGGACTTGCAGTGGATAGTTGTAGCAAACATCTACAATTGGATACTTGGACTCCTATAATGTTTACAAGATGCTCCAATTGTGCCTAAAAATGGTATTCATTAATCAAGCAAAGTAGCAAACAATACGTTAATAATTAATAACGCTGCAGCAAACAGCTAGCAATCCCATGAAATTTCTATCTTCACACACTTTGTATACATGTGGGAGCAAATTTGAGGAAAAATACTTCAATGGGATTGACATAAAAATTTGAGACAAATATTTTAGTTTCGGAAATCATAAAAATTCAATTGTGGTACAAAAAATATACACTGCTATATGTATAGTCATAATATGATTATGACATCCTGACTGTTTTATAGTCATGACACTATTTATCAATTATTAAATTGTTTAAGTATTGAGATTTAATGAAGTTTTAATGAACTATATGAGTTTTGTAAAATATTAAAATTATTTAAGGACAAAATAAATTTAGTATGAACTCATTTAAATCATAAATAAATATTTTAATTTTAATTTCTAAAACAATCTAAAACTGATCAATAACATCTTAATCTTATAATTTTTTAACATATACAATACTTTTAAAAGGTAATTCTTAAAAAGCAAAAGTCAAACAAAACTCCCTTTGCACATGGTGAAATTGAATTGTATGATTATTTAAGATATTGTGAGAATCTCTCAATTCTTAACATAAATCAAAAGATCAATTATTAATGAGCAAAATCTACATAGAGGACATTTCAAAGTCAGAAGTTTAAATTTTCATGACTACAAAAGTAAGAACTCAACATAATGTGGAAAATTCCCAACCATTTTATGCAGTTTTATTATTATTATTATTATAATTAATTTCAGCTGCAGTTTTTAAATTTGATTTAAATTAAATTAAATTTTTTTAGATTTTTGATAATACAATGTAATTCATTTTTACATATGTAATTATCATTATATTTTTAATTTGAAGTATATATTATTTTTCATTAAAAGTTAGATAATGATATAATAGCAATTGTATATGCTAATAAAAACTGCATATGTATATGTATGTATTATCAAAAATTAAATTTAATATAAATCAAATTTCTTAAACTGGAATTAAAATTAATATTTTTTATTATTATTTGGCTAAGCTCGTACATAATTTTATTGTGGATAAAGACTATATATTCCGGCCATAAAAAAGACTGGCTTGCAGTTAAAATGAACCAAAACTCAAAAGCTTTTCACCGAAAAAGTGAAAGGCAAAGAAATTTGTACTAGCAATGAGTATTGTACATAAATGGGAGCATAACCATGGTTTAGATCGGAAAGTCGATAATATTTGTCAAACTACAAACATAAATACATAGAGATTATTCAAGAACATGAAGGTACAATGGGAATACAATAAGCAGTGATGTGGAGAAGCAGCCAGCAGGTGGTGATATTAATTGGTGGGGAATAGTTTAAAAAACAGTGAAATATTTATAAGAAAGTAAATATTGGGGTTTGGGCAGAGGAATGGGGGACATCAAAGGAGGCGTACGGCGTATGTTTCAGGCAGACAAGACGCCAACAATTATGAAAGCTATATAAAGAAAGAGAAACTTAAACATTACACATTACACTAACTCTCTCTCTCTCTCTCTCTCTCTCCATTACCACTTCCTTTCTTTTATCTCCTACGCTATGACTATGAGTTGTCCTTTTTCTATTTTACTAGCTAGTTTCTATCTTCCATCATTCATTGCCCTGCCCATAACACTCTCTTTCTTCTTATTTTCCCAAAAAAAAAAAGAGTTTGATTCTCATGCACTCTTATTGCAGTGTTATGGGTTAATATTATTTGTATGTAATAATTGTACATTAGCAAATTTTTTATTTTATTTTAAAAATTTGCTATTAAGCATAAAAAATTTCAACAAGGATTACACAATTATTTTTCTCATAAAAACTAAAATGTAAGCATCACCTAAATTTTTGTGAAGACGACCAAAATTAAAAAAATAAAATATAAAACTACAATTGTTTGCGAGAGTTTTTTAGCCAATAAATCAGCAAACTGGTTAGAAGTTTTTATATTCTAAATAAGTCTATTTGTTTTTCAAAAAAAACTATGATGTTTAATTGAACCTAGTTTTATGTGTTTAGAATTTCTCAATTTGTGATTTTAGATCTGGCATGTTGTCACATAGTGGCACGTGATGTATAGTTTATTCAATACTGAAAATCAATATACGAAAATGAAAATGTTTCATATGTGAATAGCTAAATGGAAAGTTATCAAAAAAGAAAAGAATAACTAAATGGAAAAGTAACAATTTACCAAAACAAAAATGGAAAAGTAACAGTAAATGACCAATATTTTTGTATCCAAGGAAGGTTATCTTCTTAGTTTAATTTGGTGTTTAATTAAAGGGGGTAGTTATTGCTGTTCTGTCTCCACACCATGATATTTTGCAGCCAAACGAATCAAATGGACATTTCTCATAATTCCTTACAGCTTTGTTGAACTCGAATCAATGCAGTGATTCTGAACCATAAGATTTTAGTCGGACGGTGAGTTAAATAAATATGCAACCAAGTGCACCAAATCTGTACACTTTAATAAATATAGTATCATTATTATCTATCCATAATGAATTCTTTCTTTCTTCGAACAAAAAATAAATTGGATTTCCAATATAACATGAATGTGGCATGGCCATGATTAACTTAGTAATGATACTCTATTTAATTCCCAGCGCTTTTTTTTTTCTTCTTCTTTATTGTCTATCAAACTTGGTATAACTTCATGAAGTTCAATTAATGTTTGAAATAGATAGATGTATTCATTTCGGATTATGGCATTGGTAAACCAATCTGATATAAGAATTTCTTTATGTACACAGCACGGTCATTCTAACAGTAGATGACACACATTTGATGACAACCTTGGTTAATGATAATATAATTATTTGGTACTTATGTTCATGTGGTAAAGCTTTTAATTTTAAATGTTTAGATTGAATGTCTGTTAACAAATTTTTATTAACTAGAGAACCAAGAGAGATGCAACGGATAGGACAGTCCATGTTGCTAATGGTTTTAATCGAGGCATGTCTGGTAGATCATGATTTTATTTTATTGTTTTCTTTTTCTACTGGTATAAATTTTAGATTTTTTTAAAGCAAAAATCAAAAAGAAAAATGTCATATTCCGTAAGATATATAATTAAAATTTTAACAAAAAAAGAAGAAGATATATAATTAAAAATTTCGTATTCTATTTAAAAATATTTTTAAATTTATGTGTGGTATTTTTATTTTTTTAATAAAAAAATAAAAAATCTCATAGTAGTATCATATGTATTAAGTCATAAATTTTAATATGCAATACTGCAACATAAGATCATGTGAAATAATAACAATATGACAAAATGTGTTAAAATTCAGATCTCAACTTTTAAATTTACAGATCTAAAATTTATCCTACTTTTTTCTCTAAACTACCATCGCTGATCGCTGGCGGTTTGGTATTTTGTGGCATTCTACTGTTCTATTAGAAAATTGACGATTACATATAAATATCTTATCCTTGCTCTTTAAAAAGACAGAAAATATATGTATTTTATCTATGAGTCCTTGACTCCATTATACATTTTCAAAATCAATATAAATTAATTGAAGAAAACTATATTTTTATAGAGTATATTGTGAAATGGGTTGAGATCTAAGAGTTAAAAAAAAAAAACTTCAATTGAGGATAAGTGTACAATAGTTAAAGAAGGTCATCTCTATCAATTCGGTAAGCCAGTCAGTGTAGTTAACCAAAAGCTAAACACTTTTCTAGCAACAAAGTTTTTGTTTAAGTTTCAAGAAATCAAGTAAAAAAACAGTATGGGAAATTTCACTCAGATTTTCCAAAGGCAGTTCCACCATGGGTTTGCTTTTCCAATCGAGAAATCAGACCAAAGCCCGGGACCAAAAAACAAAATAAATAAATAGATAATATTTTATCTCCTCCTCCAAAATCTTATAAATTAAAATATAAATATTATTATTCAAATTAATAACCCTTTTAAAATATTACACTTTCTCTTCGAATTCAAAAATAAAAATAATTACACGTTCTCTTCGAGAAGGTAAAATTTGGAGTTTGAATAAAGCAAGAAAGGAATGAGAGAGTAATTTATAGAGAATCTCTGAAAAATCCATCAAATGACTGCCACTATTTCAAAGAGTCTATGTCACTCGGTTGACTACTTTTTGATCTTCTTACCTCTCATTGGAACACGTGTCGATATGGCAGAGCGAAACGTATATTATCGCGAGTAATCTTATCAGACGATCAGATGCAAAATTTCACCAATAAAGTAAAAACATCCTTATGTCGCGCGTGGCACGTATTTCCATCCCAACATTGGACAATCCCCGTTCTAATCGGTCAACGCTTTTGCTTTCACAGGAAAACCATAGCCCTAACACCTCTGAGCGCGTGCGAGCAACGTCATTGAGTTTAATAGAAAAAATTAGCCGTGCGAGTGTTGAACACGCTAGACGACAGGGAGGCTGCGATTGGTAATTATTCATTATGCAAAAGTATGATACGCTTCCGTAGCTTTATAATATATAGGTCTAGTAGGGGGCATAGTATAGTACCCGATACGTACCGATACCCAAAACGACCACGTTTTGAGTGTTAAAATTTTCTTTGGAAAGCTCGGTCAGTGTGCCGTTACGTTCTGCTAATACTTTCCTGCGCGCCAAACACCCTCGAAAGCAAGATGTGGGAAAATATTAAAAAAATTGGAAGGGTGGGGAAAAATAAAAGAAAAAGAAAAAAGAAAACAAAACAAAAACCAGGGAAAAAAGGACAGGCGTGAAAAGCTTCTCAGATAAAACCCTTCGTATGCTTACTGCGTTTGGCTATTTCTATCTCCCTCTCTCTCCAGTGTCTAAGAGAGAAAACAGACGCAGAGACAGCTATGGGTCTGGGTCTGGGTCTGGTCTTAAGCTTTGATTTCGTAATGGTATAATGAGCAAAGGTATTAACGCCTTCTTCTCAGAAGAGGATGGCTCTGAAAGAAGAGGCCCAAGAACTTCAAAACCCTGCAATGGTCCTCGACGCTCTCTTCTGTGAGGAAGAAGGTTTTGGAGAGGACTTGGGAGAGAATGGTATTGAGGATGAGAGTGAGAACTGCCATGAGATTGTGGGAAAGCAGTCATTTTGCCCTTTTGCTTTGCTAGAAAACGACTTATTTTGGGAAGATCATGAGCTTGCCTCTCTAATCGCTAAAGAAGAACAGACCCATGTCTGTTTCCGTGATTTGAGCTCAGATGGTGCTCTATTGATGGCTCGGAAAGAATCGGTGGACTGGATTTTGACTGTTAAGGCACACTATGGGTTCTCTGCTTTGACTGCTGTTCTTGCTGTGAACTACTTTGATAGGTTCGTTTCGAGCTTACAATTTCAGAGGGATAAACCGTGGATGAGTCAACTCGCTGCCGTGACTTGTCTCTCTCTAGCTGCCAAAGTGGAGGAGACCCATGTGCCCCTTCTTTTGGACCTGCAAGTAAGTGCAATGCCCTTCTGCAATCCGGGTGTTTGTTGAAATGCCATAATATATTGTGTTTCTTGGTCCTTTTGTAATCAGTGCGGAGTCTTGTATTGTGTTTTAGGTGGAGGAATCAAGATTTATATTTGAAGCAAAGACTATCCAGAGAATGGAGCTCCTAGTGCTTTCCACTCTCAAGTGGAGGATGCATCCGGTAACCCCAATATCATTCTTTAATCACATCATCAGAAGGCTTGGTTTGAAGACCCATTTGCATTGGGAGTTTTTGTGTAGATGTGAGCGCCTCCTTCTCTCTGTCATTCCGGGTAAGAAACTAAATGACTTAATTCTTTGATTACTTGTTAAAGGCTTGTCCATATCAGATATATGTAAAGAATATTTGAAAATAGTCCTAGTTTGGTTTCTAATCTTATCTTTTATATCGGACTTTGATTTCAGATTCAAGATTCGTTAGCTATCTGCCTTCTGCACTAGCGACTGCAACAATGCTGCATGCTATTAATGAGATTGAACCATTTAATCCGTTGGAATACCAGAACCAGCTCATGAGTGTACTTAAAATCAATGAGGTTTATAGCTAATCTCTTTTCATTCTCTGTTTTTATGTTGTTTTGTTAAATGATTGTGCAGTGCTAGCCTTAACTTGATGGCTTTGTGATGCAACAGGACACAGTGAATGAGTGCTATAAACTCATGCTGGAAACATCAGGCAGTCATGACTACATCCAAAAGCAAAGTCACAAACGCAAGCATATAACTATTATACCTGGGAGTCCTAATGGAGTTATCGATGTGTCTTTCAGCTCTGATACCTCTAATGATTCATGGGCTGTGGCATCATCAGTCTCATCTTCACCAGAACCTCGATTTAAGAGGAGCAGAGCACAAGATCAGCAGATGCGATTGCCACCAATAAATCGTGTTTCTTTGGATGTGCTTAGCAGCCCTCGTTAATCTTTTCTTGTCATATTTTTCTACTTTCAAATATGGTATTATATACAATCCCTTTTTTGCACTATTATTGCAGTATCTGTTCTTAACATGCAATTATATTCTGTTCCATGAGTATTATTACATTTTTGTCTAAAACTATGAAAAAGAATCAGAAAAATATCGAAATTCACCTCCTATTTTTATTATTCAACATTCAAGTAGGGAGGTAAGGATGTGGTTTACTAACAAATGGGATCTGGGGTTCCCTTGAACTGTTTGTGAAATGATTTCTATGTTTTAGGCTTATGGTCAAGCATAATTCCATAACAACCTGCTTCTTTGAAGACATCATTGTTATTGAGTATCAATCGATCTCATTTTAGTCTCTGTGATTGAATAAATTTCTTTGTGGTAGAAAAAATGATATGGATACCATGATTGTTTCCTTTAAACTTGAATTGGGGGGATAGAATTAGAGAAATATCAGTGTTATGTTGGTAGTTTGGAATCCATTAGGCAATTAATTAAATCGTGGAAATGAAAATTATGTGTATTTTCTTTATTCAATTCTAAGGTCCAAACATAGCATATAGTGTAAACATTATATACAAGGACTGGAGCTCATTCAACAAGGTCGGACTCAATAAGAAAGATCTGAGTAAACCCTTAAGGATTATCTGCTGACAGTCAAATCCGTTATGACAATCTCCTTTTTGTAGTAGTCTGCATAAATTTTACCACCTGCAAACTATTATATATTGACTTTTGGGCAAATACAATGGTAATGTGTTTGTTTACTGTGTTAGTGTGCTTATAGGAGTTGTTTTGTTTAGGAAATGAATAGACTAACATTTCAGTCATGAAGCATGGTACATATGCATATTTTGCCATGCTTAATAATTGTGTGAGTGAACAATTTAATACAGACATGTTTGATTTGTTTCTAATATGGGTCTCTTGAGACATGGGAGTACTCAAATTTAAATGTTATTTTCAATATGCCATTTAGTCATATGTGGTGGTATAAACCATAATATGCATAGATCTAATTTTCAAGAGTTTGAGCCAATTTAATATTTAGAAACCTACGGGAGTAAGATTCTGTACTGTCTAGGTCAATAGTCACAGAAAGAAATAAAACTGTAGTTCTTAGTAATGGAATATTTATTTTGTCTTTGCTAACTAATTCCATATTTTAGTGTACTTTTAAAAGTCAGCTTTCGAACAATTGGTTTTCATGTCCATGTGTGCGCCCTATAAAATGCTTATGCAGTCTATAGATCTCATGTTCAGTAGGAGAATTTCTCCGGTAGCTCATTCCTGTCAATGTCGTTTCTGTTTTCTTCATAGTTTCCTATAGTTGACTTGAATGTTGGGTGATACATTGCAAGTAGTCTAAACCAAATGAAATGAACTAGCAATGCATTTTGTTAATTCAACCTTACAGAAACAAGTTAGGTTAAAGGTGGACTGAGTTTGGTGGGATGTCTAAGCATGAATTATATGTATAAGAGAGTGATCTGAACCACTTGCATTTTAGCAGACAGAAGGAAGTAGATTTTCTATGTTCATTCTGATAGTTTGAAGTTGGAACCATTCTGAAATCAGTGAAGATTAGCAGGGTAGTAAATAGTGGCAGTCTTGAAAATGGATTTGAATAGATGACCAACCTTTTGATTTTCTAGGTCCTTGGCGGTCCCATTGTTTCAACTTTTAAGTTTGTTTTATAGTATGGTATGATCTCTCATATCATGATTTACTTCCACCATGTTTGCATGTGTATGAGAGAGAAAGATTTTCAAACTAAAACATCCAAGTTAGTCCTGTCCTACCCAACAACAATTCCAGAGTCATTTGATGACCATCCGACTTAAAAGTCTCATAATTGAAGGGGTTTTTTCAACAGTTACCCTGTGTGATGATCTGTACCCAATTCAGAGTTGTTGATATACAACTCTCTTGTTTAGAGGAACTATATTTTTGGTGCATAAAAGAAAATAAGTCATGAAAAAAGCTTCTCAACTTTCTGTGGCCATTTCATGAAAGTAAAATTCCTATAAAATACAGAACAAAAAATATCAGGGACTGAGGATATATTGTAGTTTTTCTTTCATATTCTTCCTCTTTTGTTTTCATCTGTATTAATTATCTAAATATGACTAAAGGAAGCTCTAGCTAAAGCTATGGCAAACACCAGACTAGAATAACAGCTCTAATCCTAGTGATGCAATGTACTTTTAAGCCTTTCTTAAATGATTTACAGTGTCATAGTAAATATGTAGTCTGTAAAAACAAAAATTTCATTGAGGCCAAGCCTCATAGGTATAAATGACCCAGTTTTGTTCCCCAAGTAGGACTAGCAAATTTAAATGTTTTGTTTGGCTTAGACAGTCTCTTTGCGTGTTAAGGCAACCCGTTATCGTTTTTTGGATTATACAGCCATAAGAAAGTTGGAAGAGGGAAAATCCAAACTTTCTTGCTCAGAAGGGACTCTGAGTGACCCCATTTGAATCCCAATAAAGTTTCCCAAACAAAAAGAGCCGCATTGATTAGGACCTCCATTAACTTAGAAATGCATTCATTGATATGCTAAAATGAAGGAAGAAACGAGTAAGATGAAAATTAAAGCTATACATGGTAAATTGGTAATTCATAAGAGCAATCTGTCTCTCCTATTTAACTTTTTTCTTTTTTCTTTTTCGTCTTTCTTAATTGGTGATATTCCCGAACAAAGGGAGAGAAGAAAACAGAATGTACAAACAGGAAGATGAAGATGATGATGTATAGCAAACAGTACAACATGTGATGTAACAGAGGTGAGGAGTAGTGGTTGATAACAGCTAGAGCGCTTGCTTTTCCATAACTTTTCTGAGAGAAATTCTAAAATGTCTTTGTAGGCCTTGTTTTCTTATCGGAGTTAGATAAGGAAAACCCAGAAAGTAGAGCCTGTAGGAAATTTCCGAGAACTGACTGGAGTCATTGCCAATCTGTATAGTCTAGAGAAAATACAGAGACTAGTTCTCTGCCTGCCTATAACTATTGTCTACCATGATTTCTGTTTTCATTTGCCTCATTTACCATGTTGATACTTTTTTGCTTTTGTGATTTTACAAGAGCAAGGAATTATTATCTGAGAGATAATGCATATATTTTATTTGCCTTAGACAGAAGAAGCTCATGCCAAATAAATGGGCTAATCCAAAAAAAAGAAATTATGGAAAGAAAAGAGAGAAAATAAAGGGAAAAAAAAAACAATAAAAATTATACAGGACACACATATAGGTATGGTGTAAGCCATTAGTTTTCAGCAAAATAAATAATTAAAGAGTATAAGCCATTAGTACTTGAAAACTCCAGGGAAAAAGAGGAAATTAAAAAATCTACTAGAAGTATTTTATTTTCCATTGTTTAACTAAAGAAAAAACCCTTAAAAATAAGACTGGTATTCTTTCTAGAAGAAGAAGCTCCAATGTTTAACGTAAAGGGCCAATTACAATTTTTTAAGGACACAAAATACTCATGTAATAATGCCTCAATTCGCAAAGATTCCCAAGTCTTCAACACAACCAGCAAAGTTAAAATGAACCTAAAAAAAAAAGACCATCTGGACTTTTGGGACTTTAACCTGTCAGCCCTCCCACCCAAATTGCTGACATTAGAAATTAAGCTTCCTGACAACCAAGCCAACTACCAAAACAACAATACCCTAAAGTGCTGAACGAAAGTTGGCAGGGCATTAGATTTAGTGTCACAGCCATTTGTGGAACTGTTACACAAATATGACAAACATCCAGTATAATTAGCTACCACATCAATTTTAAGAGAGGCACACAAAAATATGCTTAATAGTCATAGAAAAATCTCACACAAGCATATTAATCTTTGTCACATTCATTATATATACTTTTGGTAGTTTATACATGTCTCTGGGATTGATAAGAAACCAGAGCCGTAAAAGTTTGCTGATTGACTAAGCCTGTATTAAAAACAGACTGTTTATTTCAGTAAAAGATTATCAGAGATTTACTAAGATAAGAAAGCAGAGAGTTGGAGGGCTGGCTTATCATGCCTTGGTAGAAATATTGCTGGATAGCCAATCCAGGCCTTCATAGAGTCCTTGGCAAGAAGGGGCACAAGCCGCTTGAATGTACCTGCGCGGGTACAAGTTTTAAGATTGGAAGAAAGTTGTTAATTTTAACGTAGTAACTTTAGGATTTGAGATCAACAATCAGGGTTTGTGATTAATGACATATAGTTTTAGTGCTAAAAGTGGCTGACAAAAATGCATTTGTTGAATGTGTTATATGTTAATTTTACCAGCGGCGTTGGCGGAGAGAGTGCAGGCCCATTTTGTCAGTGATTTCAGAAACAGACATGGCATTTGGAAGGTCTTGCTTATTGGCAAATACAAGCAATGTTGCATTGCGTAATTCATCCTGCAAATAATAAAGGTGAAATGCAATGCATTTCTCTTTTTTAAGTACCAAAATGCTACCAAGTGTATAGAATCAGAAGTATGTATAGAAAAATTAATGACTGACCTCACTGAGCATCCTATGGAGCTCATCTCTCGCTTCTGAAATTCTTTCTTTGTCATTGCTATCCACCACAAAGATTAGACCCTGTGTGTTCTGAAAGTAGTGTCTCCATAGCGGTCGAATCTGCAGAGAAAATAACAATTAATGGAAACACCAAGTAGACAAATAATCGTTTTATTTCTTTCACATGTTACCACTTTGTTGGATCATGAGAAGATACAATGCTGCCTCACTTAAAAACTTTAACAAAGAAAAAATAAAAAATAACAAAAATCACTTTGTTATGCATAATCTTCTTACTTATTGGGTTTTTAAAGAAAAAAGACTATAACAGATTTAGTTGGGAGGTTTAGTTTTCTTGTACCTTGTCTTGTCCTCCTACATCCCAAACAGTGAAGCTCACATTTTTGTATTCTACAGTTTCCACATTGAAACCTGGCCCATCAAAATAGCTTAGCTAAGTGCACAGCACAATTCATAGCCTTTTCCTTTTCTAATAAACTTGAAAGCACTATCTCAGTAGTTATATGTATTTTGCCATCCATTACGAATCAACATTCTAGTAGGAAAAGTTTTCCACATTAGAAAAAAGACTAATAGCTAGGGAAAAATAAAAATGATGGACAATATTGGTATCCCTTGGATTTCACACAGCTAATTTGATCTCCAACCTTATTCTCTTTGAGTCGAAGCTAGTTTACCTATGGTGGGTATAGTAGTAACAACCTCTCCAAGTTTAAGTTTGTAGAGGATAGTTGTTTTTCCAGCAGCATCAAGACCCACCATCAAAATCCTCATTTCTTTCCTGGTAAACAGCATTTTCACCATCCGGGATATCGCCGAGCCCATATTTGCAACTGGTTCAACTAAAGCCATGGTGTATTGTAAAACCAAATTGGAAAGATAAAAGAGAAAAATAAAATAAAGTAGTTCATCACATGAAGTGAAGAGTTTAACCATTACCTTGGCAAAGAATTGGGGATGGAGAAGAAACAAGTGTGGTACCTTCAGAGAGTAAAGAGAAAACGATATATATATAAAATGCTTTTCTATTAAGTAATGAAACATAACTAAGATGTGGCTAAGTCATTAAGGGACAAGAGAGAATATGATTCGGATGACGATTAGAGAAGAATAAAGGGAGCTAGCTTTTTTTTTTTTTTTTTGGGGTGGTGGCCAATTGGGCTGATAAAAAAAGGAGGAATAATGCAAACGGGATCTATCCTTCTAAGAATTTGAGACCTTCTAGCCTGCCATGCATCATCATCCTTTTTTTTTTAGCATCATCATCCTATTAAAGCTTTTAGAGAATTATATCATATTTGACATATTTAAGCTTGTTCACATTCAAAGATTTTGATTTCTTTTTTCAAATTGAGATCCACTTGGCATCATGGACACTGAAATAAGCCAAATCAAAGTGCTACTATTCACCCTCTTGTTAATTCACTCCAAAATCAAAAATCCCAAATTCCGAATTATTCTGATTTCTATATTTCCATAACGAATGCAACAAATAGTCTATAACTATATATATATATATATATATATAAATATAATTTTTTTCTCATTAAGAGATTTTTTGTCCGAGATTTATTTGTGAGAACGCATATTCAATTTTGAATAGATTTAATAAAAAATTATATACTTATCTAACGTAGTATCCTGATAAATCTGAACATAAAATTCAGGGCGAGAGAATTATTATATATATATATATATATATATATATATATATTTAGTTTCAAACTAAAACCAAGACGCAAGAGAGGAATTGTAAAGTTTAATCAACCTTCCCTTTGGAACGTAAAGTAAAGGGAATGTGATCGGAGAGAGGGCGGTGTTATTTGTGTGAGATGGCATCTCTTGCGGAGTCAAGTGTAGATGACACAGCCGCAGCAGCACCGGCCAGCACGCCTCCGCTGGAGGTGGAATTCTGGGAGGGGAGGAGCTGGTGAGTCACTTGAACATCCCTCACTTCCTGCCCTTGCCCCGCCGATGACATGTAATCTACCGACTCTACCACCCTTGTTTCCCTTGCACCTTCTGCATTCACACTCGGATTTTCCTGTCCATATGTTTCATTTTATAATTTTATCAGATAATGTAAAGCAACAACTATGAAAGAAGACTTTTTTTTTTCCTTTACCTCGTTGGCTTTTGCATTCATTTTGAAGGTTGGGGTGATTAACTAAAAATGAGGTTTTTCTTTTTCTTAGTGAAGGATTTATAGTATCTGGTTCTGGCCTTCTGGCATTGGTGGTTGTTTGATTTAGTCTTTTCAAAGGACAAGTATTTAGCCGCATAAGCAGGAAGTTTGGGAATCATAGTCAAAAACCTCACCGATGAAAAAATATCTACAACGCTATCTGGCTATATCTTAGGTGTTACTAATAATCTAATGTCTCATTGATTTGCAGGTAAAATCAATGAGTGTAATGAATTTTTTTTTTTTTTGTTTTATAAATCTTTTTTAATGCATTTTTTGTAAAATAAATTTATAACCAAGGTTAAAGGTTTAAGATATATAAATAAAAATAAATTCTTATAAATATTATATTATTAAATTATGTATTATAATTGTTAAAATATTTAATTTGAAAAGATATATAAAAGTGTTAACTTGTCGTGCTGGATTCACCTGTTAATTGACACAATTTAAAGAAATAAATTTGTATTAATTTTGATCCGAACCTGTTTATGCTAAATCCAAACTCATTAACTTTGTGTAGTTTTCGAGTCTTGTTATGTTATGACCTAAATTGTCATCTTTATATAAAACCAGAAGTTTATCTCTTGTCTAAAATGAGATAAAGAATTAATTTCTTACATATTCATAAGCATACAAAAGCAGAAGCTGCTCTCAGACAGCTAACTATATAAAACCCCAGGTCCATTGATATTGTTTTACTACACAGACAGTCTAAACTGGACTTTTTAAACATATGGCATAGAAAAACAATCTAGTAAGTCATCAGAGGTGACCCACTGCAGTGAACATCAGATGTATCAGAAATCCTTTGCCTTGGAGACAATGTTGTGATTCCAGCAGCATCAAAGTCAACATTAATAATAGCTTTTCTCTTCTGAGCTTCTGAACTTGTTTTTTCCTCTGAAACCTCAGCAATGGGACTCAAGGGTTCTGCTTCCTTTAAGTGGTGGTGGGACACCATGGCTTGAGCTTCAGCCACCACCGCTGCATCATCATCTGTAGCATACAGAATCTTCTTTATAGCTTCAACAACCTGTACTTAAAATGGAAATCTTATATTAGCACTTCCATGCCATAGTCTTTTGAAACATAACTTCTCATCATATATGGATGCGTGTAAAGGTACATACACAAAAGAAGGGACCCAAAATACAGTACCGGAAGGTGTTCAATTTCCTGACTCTGACACAGTATCTCAATATCCCTCAACTTTGCAAAATAGAAATCCCTTTCCTTCTCAAGGCTATCCACTGACAGCTTCAACTCAGTGATCTGCATTAACATTAATGTTAGAACTTGCAAAACCAAGCTACAAAATTGTCGTTCTTGAACTGATTAAAAGTACCTGTTCATCATATGCAGGCCCTGCAGTAGGAGGAGGTTTTGAGGCCTTCACATGTTGATTTGCAGTGTTCACAGAAGATGCATCATTTCTTCGAGCATTGTGGGAGGTCTGAGTTTTTGGTGCAGCTGCTGTGCCCTTCGATGATGTTTGCGAGTGTGCACCTTTCTTGCTTGCTTCTTTTCCTCCCTTGCAAGCCTCTCTCCTTTCCAGTGGATTGTAACTAATGGAGAGTAAAAGAATCAAATCAGTATCCTGACTTTTCCTTAAATTTACTTTTCCCAATAATCCAGAATAATAAGAGCCACTTGATCAAACAAGCATAAGGATCAAAATGAAAGGAAAAATATGAGCAAATGAATTCCGATAAACTTTACTTAAACTTCTACATAATATATGTTAAATGTAGATTAAAGCATAATCTCTGGATAAGAGAGAATTTGGGTCAAGAAGCTACCTGTGTAGAACGCCTCCATTGACAGAATCACAGTATCGCTTCATCCATTGTATGAACTCCAAATTGTCAAGAGGCCTTCCTTTTACGAGCTTACTCACCTCAATATGCTATAATCAAAAAGTAAAAAAGAGAAAAGCATAACAAATCACCGATTATAGAAATTAAAATTTTGCAGGGTAAAAGCAATAAAAGAAACTGGTCAAAATTCTGTAATACAACGAAAGAAAAACATCTATTTGAATCTGAAAAAAAGAAGAAGACAAAAACAAAAACAAAAACAAAAAACATACATAAGAGCTAACGAACAATGATTTAAAAGATAGAGTGAGAAACAAACCTTAGTAATTTTTAATTTGTTGAAAACATCCTGAAGAACCTTATAGTTCTGGATCATCTCGTACTCGCTCTTGGCATCGAAGTTGACCTTGTGCATCGGCACCATTCCGGGATGAGCCGCATCCATCAACTGGCAGTGTACCGCTCCAGAACACGCCTACCACAAAAATCCAAGAATTAGATCAAGAAATCTGATACAAGGAAAAAAAAAACACACATAAATGGAAAAGACTAATTTAGGGTTAGGTTTGGGAGGAAAACCTCCTCGACTTTTGAGAGATTGAGATGGAGAGTAGAATTGATCCAGGCCAAGATCTCAGATCTTCCAACGAAGTAAGCAGAATCCATCATACCGATGTTCGTCGCCATTTCTGAATTCTTGATCTCTCTGTCTGTGATCTCTCAAAGATGGCGAAGCGTTTCTAGAGAGAGAGATGGAGGGAGAGAGAGACGTTTCAGAGTTAAACGGCTATTTGGCGTAGAGAGAGAAGGTTGGAATTTGAAATGCTGGAGGAGCGGGATTTTTCAATTTAAAAAGGACGTCTGATGGAATTGGGCTTACGCGCAATATGAAAAGCCCAATTTTGATGCCAAGAAAGCCCAATAAGAATAGAATTCCTTTTTTTTTTTTATTGAATATCTTTATAAATATACCGTACAAATAATAAAAATAGAATTCCCTTCTTTTTACATTTAATTCAGCATAATGTCTAAAAAAGTCATTAAAATATAGAATATTATAATCTTACATAGACCTTATATTTTAAAAAGAGTTAGTATTTAATATTTTCTTAAATTTTACATAGTCCTTTTTCTTCTCCCAAAAAAAAAACACCGAAGTCATTATCCTCCTAGTATATATTGATAGGACGGGTGCATGCATGACGATGGTGCTTTTGCATCTTGTTCCCTTTTGTCAACTTTTTAAAATATAATTTTGCAAATAAATTTATTTTGTCACTCTGCAAAAGCACATGCATATTCTACGAATTCTGATAAAAAAATAAAACCGCACTTCCTTTTTTTGGTAGGAATTATTAATTAAAATTTTCATATTTATGTGAATATCCCATTATATACTCCACGTATGCTTTCTATCTTTATAAGCAAATTGTAAATTATTTATGACTAATTATTTTGGAATTTTAGTTGACTTTGATATTAGTCATAGTACAACTAGTAATCCAATTATACTTTCATTATTGATGTTTGCATAGAATAATACAATAATTAACCATCGAAAAATAATTAATTTTGATAGAAAAAAAAAATAATGAAAATCCCATGTTATTAAAAAAGTGGCAGGGACCGAGTCCAAAGTGTTAGCAATACAAATTAGCGTCACAAATCACGACATTATAACTCAGTGATCTCTCACACAATTAAAAAAAGGAAGACAAAAACACATTAAAAAAATACCAACCTAGATACAAGTCAATCATACATACATCTCTCTACAAAAGGGTTGAAAATTATATCATTAGTGGCCATAATAGCATTTTGAAGTTGTTGAAGAAGGGAATTTCTCAAGAACTTGTAATGCGTCTTTCATGGATGGTCTTTTTTGTGGTGTAGGGGATACACAACTGTACCCCACCTTAAAGCATGCCAACAAGGCCTCCTCCTTTCCCTCCACATCAGCTCGAATCGCCACGTCAGCCATTCGAAAAGCCCGATTCTTATCATCAAGCCCAGGAACCTGGCCTGTTTCATCCAAAATTAGAACCTTCCCAGTCAGTAACTCCAGCAATATTACTCCAAATGAATATACATCCCACTTTGTGATGGGTTTCAAACTCCTGAGCGACTCAGGGGCATGATACGGCGACACACCGAGTGAACTTGGGCTTGGACTTGGGCTAGGCCCAGTAACAAAGTCTGGGAAGCTGTCCCTCGAAGCCGTGGATCTCTTGCTCCCGAAATTTCGAGCCGAGCTTCCTTTGTAGCTGGTGTCGCCGGTGACGATCCTCTCCAGTCCAAAATCTCCAATTTTGGGTTCCATATCAGAGCCCAAGAGAATATTACTGGGCTTTAAATTTCCATGGACATGCTTTTTCTCATGGAGGTAAGCCAGCCCACGGGCTACTCCTCTTGCTATCCTAAGCCGAGCCTCCCATGGTAGATGACAAGGTGAAGATCCTGGTTTCCCTGAAAAATCAAAGGCCCAGATTAAAACACACATCTTTATCATAAAGACAAAGAAGTTGATGGTGAATTGGCGATAGAGACTGACGGTGGTGAAGTAAGTGACCCCAACCACCAAAGAAAGCAAATATATATATATATATATATATACTTTTTTTTTTTAGCTGAATAAGAAACATTGGCATATTATGTTTTTTCCTCTAAATTGCAAATTATTGAAATGGATCTCGCTGTCAGACTCACTGAGCTTAAAGCTCTTAGCAAAGACAAGGACTTCCGAAGCCCGGTTGACTTCCCTTTCCCATGCATTGAATACAACGTTTCAGTTACACCTACTCCACCGACGAAAGTAGTCCCACCCGCTCACGTTAGCAAATACCGTAATACCATGCTAACGTGCGCAGAACGCATACAGAGATGGGAAAAATGAAAAATTTGAGAATGAGAGAGAATGAGAAAAAAACTTACTGTAACGAGCATTGGCGAGGCTGCCATTTGGTACGAAATCATAGATGATAAGCTTTTCGTCGACCCCCCAATAGAACCCACGAATGCGAATCAAATTGGGGTGGACCAACTTGGCGACGACCCGGACCTGGTTCTCGAAGTCCTTGAACCGGTCCACACCGCTTTCACCAATCCTCCGAACCGCCAGAGCCGTTCCGTCTTCGAGCACCGCCTTGTACATTATACTTGAACCGGTGGCACCCAGAATATAAGCCGAAGCTGTAAGCAGTGTTTCCAGCTCTAACTCCTTTTCTCCATCAACGGTCACCAGCGTTCCTCTCCTACTGTTCTGATCATGGTCTTGATGCCGTTGACTTTCTTGACCATTAGTAGCACTGCCCTTTTGACCATTTTGAGTGAGTTCGCTATCGGAGCTTTCTGTGTCCGAACTCTGTTCGTCTTCTCCTTTCTTTCTCAAACACGACCACGTCGTGAACCCTTTCGATTCCGACGAAGACGACGACCAATCTTCCTTAGCTGCGCTGGCTTCTTCATTCAGTGTGCTCTCCGCGTTCTTCTTCCTCTTCTTCTTCAATCGGTATATGTACAAGAAAATCATAGCTAGGATTCCAATTCCCGCAATATCCCCAGCTACTATTCCTACGATCGTTGCCGGTCTAAGCCCGTTTTGCTTTTCTTGCTGAGACCCGGTTGATGATGTGGCTGCTGAGCCCGAGTTTATGGTCTTGGGAATCGCAGCGATTGCTGGAGGAGAGGTTTCGGCGGTGTTATTCGGTTGAGACGAAGGCGAAGAAGGAGTTGGACAGGGGTTCTTGCTCGGTTCGCCGCACAGATCAGAATTCCCGGAGAACGACTTCGATTCTTGATTCAAGAAAAGTTCGGATTCCGGGATCTGTCCGCTGAGATTGTTGAAGGAAAGGTCAATCGTGGCATTGCCTGGGATTTTCGCGGCGAATTCCGGCGGGATTCTGCCGGCGACCCTGTTGTAGGAGATGTTGAAGTAACGCAGATTGGTGCCGCCGAAATCAGGAGGCAGGGACCCATTAATCAGATTGGAAGACAGATCCAGAACTTGAACCGCTTCAAATCTGCTTGGAAGAGCACTGGACAAGTAGTTGTTCTTCAAAGAAACGACGGTCAGATTTTGCAGAGAAGCGAGATTGGCCGGAATGTTTCCCGCCAAGGCATTGTCGGAGAGGTTGAGAGTTTCAAGACTCGAAAGCCGCGTTACATCCTCGGGCATCTCGCCGGAGATCCAATTGTTGGACAAATCAAGAAACTGAAGCAGGGAGGCGTTGAAGAGCGAGTGCGGGAGAGACCCGTTGAGGGAATTGTTAGAGAGGTCGAGTTCTCGAAGGTGTTCGATCATGCCCAGATCGGCAGGAATCGAACCCAGAAGCTGAGAGTTTCGAAGAACCAAGCCGGTTACTCGTGGGTAGGAATCGCCAATTCCTGGAGCTGCACAAGTAACTCCTCTCCACGAACATGGCGTTGCGTCGTTTAAATTCCAGCTCTCGAGCAGGCAGAGAGGGTCTTTTAGAACAGAGTATTTGAAAGTGAGCAGCAAAACTCCGTCGATATTCAAACCGAAAGACTGAACCACAAGAAAAGCAAGAAGCTCAAGAATTCTCCACCATAAATGGAGACTGAAACTTTGGGAGCTCATGATTCTGCACAGTGATCCCGCATTTCTCTCTCTAATGAGATTGTAGAGAGAGAAACGGAGAAGGAGAGAGAAACAGAGAGAGAAGAGCAGGTGGGATTTATGATGACTCAAGAGAGCATGAGGTGGAACACTGTTTGATTTTTAAAAATTAAATAAGAAAGAAATAAAGAGAAAAAGAGAGAGAAAGAAAGGTGGTGGGATACACAGCTCACCGAACCATGCTTCTTACAAAAATGCTCTGTGCGCAGCTTTGCGTCTATAAAATATGGGATATACTAGAAAATGATTAAATGCTATCACCGTTGTTTATTTATTTATCATTTATTTATTGGGCAATCCTGGTCTCTTTTGTTCCCTTGTGCTTGCTTCTTCACATTTAATAGACAACAAAATGTGACTCCGAATAGTATCTTAACAATACGACATCCAGATGAAGTTACAAGTTACAGGAACTCTGTTTTGGATTTTTATTTTGGTAACAGTAGCTGCATTGCGGGCAAAAATCGTTAACCAGAGGATTAATTACGCAACTAAGCCTCTCCCCATAGCTTTAGAATCCTCTAAGTTCATAAAATCTCGAGGCAGAGAACTCAAATTGGGTGAATCAAAAAGAAAATTACATCCACTAACAAGGAATGTCCGCTAATTTCTAAAATGGTAGGTCTAATTTGGAGGAGTTCAGACCACCATAGCTAGCATTGAAGATGTCCCGTTATGAAGATGGTCGCCGGTTATACAGATTCTCTTTCTTAGATTGACTTCAGAGGATAGAAACCCCCTTTGTTTTATTTATTTTCTACCTATATATATTTTATTATTATTATTATTATAAAGTAAGGTTAAATACCTGCTTGAATCGGATTAGAAAATAAAATGTAATTTTTGACGGGCATGTTAATTAACAAAAATTTTAAAAAAAATTTAGATAAAATAAATTAGTGGCTATATTTTTCCTGCAGCTATATGTCAAAGATGGATTTTATTTTCTTACCAAAACAAGATGGATTTTGCTTTTCTATTTGTCATGGCTCTAGTAGGGGTTTCAACCCAATAAAATTTAGTAACATGGAGAAACAGTAATGTGTGTTTGGCAGCATTGTTGCAGGGGTCCCAAGAGGGACCAAAAGTGCATTCTCATGACTTCAGCATTATTGGATTTGTGAAAAAAAAAAAGAAAAAAAAAATGGTTTTCATTTAGTGTGCTCCACCGTTTCAATTTTTTTTTCTTTTACTAGCTGATATTAGTCTTGGGATTTCCCTCCTAAAAGATGTTAAAGATAAACCATACCTCTGAAACTGATAATTACCAAGTACGGTGTTTAGGTTATTTTTCCATATGATGGTACTGTAAATAACACAATTTTCTGTTTTATCTTGGTCCTTCATTCTTTTCTTTCATCGATAAAATCCCTTTGGGAAAGGACCCAAATTTCGTAATAAGCATAAAAATCAATGCCTTAAGATTTGGCCGTCATTTCAGCTCTGTGCAAGCTGTCCCAAGTTTTGACGTTGGAGGACATAGCAAGGAGAATAAGACCACCATAAAACTTGCGTGGAATACCAGTGATATTTGATGTACCTATTATTATTTGTCTCTAGTATTGATTGATCACATCCTAAATTATGTGATGAATTTTAACATATTATTAATATTCCATATATTATTGATTTTTTTTTCTAAAAAATATATATATATATTCATAGTAAAATTATAAATTCAGAAAATATTTAGCGAGCAAACCAATCTATATATCTTTTTAATTTGATAAAAATCTGTAATAAAAATTTGTATCCCAAAAATTTCATTTTTTCTCGTCCACTAACAATAAAAAAATACACATTAATCTAAATAAAACTATCAATACTCAAACTATTTACATGTATAATAATTCCGTTAACTTTTACAACTATACTAAACTACTTTGTCAAATGTTATATATTACTGATGTTACCAGTGTTACAAACCGTACCAATTATTATTTACCACCAATAATGATATACATCAATCACATGAGACATGACAAATTATAGGGGTGAATACTGTAGGACATGTACCTTTTTAACTTTTTGCATGGATCCAAATAAAAAAAAATCACTTCAATACTCTTTTTTAGCAAAAAAAAAAAAATTATATACTCTTAAAGCTTATTTGGTATCCTGTATAGAGAAGTATAGTGAAGTATTATTTAGTTATACTGTATTTGGTAAATACAACGTATTGTATTAAATAATATACTTTTACATTTTTAATACAAGTTTTGATGTATTAGTAATACACCAAAAATTGTATGTATTAAGTTATACAAGTCATGCAGATCCTGAATTTGTGTGATTCTCTTTTTTTGGCCCTCCAGTATTTATTATTATTGTTATATTTTATATATTGTAAGCATAAAAATAAAAATTAATGAAATTGTTAATATGAAGAAAATTATATTTTTTTTAATATAAATATATATATTTTTTAAAGAAAAAAAACCTTTAATAAAATTAGAATTAAAAAATTAAAAATTAAAATTTTTATAAAAATTAAAAATATAAATTTAAAAGCTTTAATAAAAGTTAAAGTTAAATTTTTTAAAGTTAAAAAAAAAATAATCCAATACAATTCAAAAATGTACCAAACATCAATTTAATACAATTTTACACCAAATACATGAGGGTATTATATAATACATTACAACACAATACAATACAATACAATCAAATACAATACAACGTACCAAACGAACCTTTAATATTCTATAATACCTCTCAAAAGAAAATAAAAATAAAAATTCTATATACTATTTAAAGGCAATAATATTTTCATAAAATTTATGAACACCTGGTCCTCCACTGCACATACAGAGAGCTGGTTAAATTCCAGACCCCAAAAACTAATCCGTGGGACTGCCTTATCTCATCAATCATCGTCATTTTTTTTTTCTCTACTTTATTTTCCCCTGTTTTAAAATTTATTCTATTTTTCAGCTTTACTAAACTCACTGCAAAAATAATTGATTAAAAACGAAAAAGTAGATGTTAAAGGGATATTGATCCAAGACAGGAAGACCAATTGTGCCTTTGTTTGGTTGACCATTCACTTTACATGCGTAAGCAAAATTAGTAAAGTCTTACTTTTCCTTCTAATCTAATATAAAATACATTTATAAATAAATAAATAAACATTGGGTGGTTCAAGATCCATCAATCCTTTGATCTTTCTCCATATTATAAAGCAATATTTATCTTATTTTTTCCTTTATGTGAAAAGCAGGTAACATCTACATGGGAAAGAAAGGTAGATGGGGTACCTAAGTAGTGTTGGAGGTGATCAAAGTTGGGCCATGCACTTTTNTTTATCTCATAAAATATAGATAATATTTATTAGGAAATACATGCCTTTATTTAGAATCAAAATAATTTTATCTTAATAGTTGACATAATTGAATGAATATATATAATCACTCTGAAAAATTTCCACAAGTCAACCTTCTATTATCGGACATTAACTTTTAATTTTATCTTTAGAAAAAAAAAAAAACTTTTGATTTTATCAATTTAAAAAATTGATAACTTAATATAATGATAAATTAATAATTAAAATTTTCAATTATAGAACTTGTGATAAATTTCCGAACCATTTGCAGATCTATTAATTATATAAAACTCGAGGACATATTAATAAATTTTTAAACTCAAAATGATTTAAAATTCAACCCTGAAAGATAACAAATAATGACAAAATTGGATTACATATAAAAAGAGAAAAAAGGGAAAAGAGAAAAGTGGAAAAAAGAGAGAGATAGAGAGATATGAGTATGGTGGTAGTCTCTTCTCCACCTTTTTCTCAGCCGAATATTGCTCTTCCTTTGCCATTTCACTTCTGAAAATCCCTCTCCCTTTCCCACTCTAAAATTTTTCATTTCTTTTTTCTCTTTTTTTCTCTTTTCCTTTTGCTTTTTCTTTCTCTCTCTATTTCTCTAGAAATTCCTAAATTTCTCCATGCCTCCAATTTCCAAATTTCTCCATTTTCAGCTCCGTCTGTGACTGTTTTTCTCTGCGTCTCTCTGTTTTTGGATCTCCTTCTCAGATGTGTTGCGCTCTGTATGCTCGGATGCTCATCGCTCTCTTCAACAAATTGCGGTTCGTTCGGATCTCAATTCTTATTTATCTCCAGCTCAATCAATTCCTATTTTGTTCTTAGATATTTTCGTTTTCGGTGGTGTTATTTTGGTGCTAGGGTTTGTGATGATTCGGATCTGTGAGGAAGCTGAAACTTGAGGGTTTTTTTTTTTTTTAATGTCTTTGATTGTTTTCCGGCTCGGAGCTAGGATTAGGGTTTTCGGTTCCGAATTTGATTTTCTGAGCAGGGTTTTCATTTGAATTAAATGGATTTCGCAGTGTTTTTCTCAGTCTGGGTGATGATCAGTGGGAATTGAATTTCGATTCTTTATTGTTGTTGCTTCCAGGTGTTCCATTTTTACGATTTTGTCTGCTCTTAGCTCATTTCGGCACTACGCGTGAAAAATTAGAAATATCTGATTGGACGACGGAAAGGAACCCTATTTTGGCAATTATTCAACCTTCTATCTTCGGCTTTTTTCATCTACTCCATCTTGCTCTGATTTAGGTACTTTAAATTCGGCTTTGTGTTTTATTTCGTTTTTATGTATTTTTACATTGTGGGCGTAATTGGAATGTATAAATTTAGGTAACTTGGGTTTAGAGTTTCTGTTTTTAATGTTGGTGGATTTTTCCCTTTATAGTAATAAATGTTGACTTTTTTTTGCAATAAATGGCGTTTACTTTGCTATTAATTTATCTTATAGATTTTTTAGGTAAGCGATCGAAATGAAGTCGGTAAATCAATAAGGATATACGGCTTTCGTGATTTTTGGTTTGGGTTTGCTGGTGTTTTCGCATTTTACTGCCATTTTCTCCCCTCATTCATCCTTCTTTTTTTTCTTTTTTTTTTTTTGGCTTCCGATAATTTTTTTAATTTGCAAGGGAATATTTTTGCTTCTTCTCTTTTTTTAGTTCGGGAGACCTTTGAATTTTGTAACGTTTGGGGAAATCATCATTAATTTGCACAGGGTGTTAGTTTCTTATTTTGTGGGCATTGGAGTGTTAACTACTCAAAAATAACACAATTTACTGATATTGTTTTATTATTATTAATCAAAAATCTCTAGAGTTACTTTGAGGGCTGTTCTAATATTCTTTCCATGAATACCTTATACCATCCTGTCCATGCTTTATAGCATTTAGAATATGGGGCTACTTTTATTCATTTGTGTGTGTCTAGATATAATCTTCTAATTGCAAAGATGTTGATTTGATATATATAATTGAGTAACTGAATTATTATTATCTTTTGAAAAGCCGAATTAAATGGATGGTTTTTTAAAATAGATTTTAAAATGTCAAATGGCATAACAATTGAAGCATAACAATTGGCAACTAAAACTTAGATGTAGAAACTGTCTTTTTTTGAGTTCTTTTAAATATTTTATTCACTATTTAAAAAGGTTAGCAAACAATTCTGTAATAAATTTATACATGTATAGCTTTTACTTTTTCTCAAAAGCAAGATTATACAATTTAATTTTTTTTTTCTTTGTAAAAAGCATAAATGTTCATATGCATTGCACGGTTACATGTCTTATGTGTAAAGGGAATATTTGTTTCTTGTAAGTTTGCCAGGCCGACGTCCTCCCCAATAAAAAAATAGTGCATGAATATGAGTGCGCATATAGAAAGTAATGGGAAAGACGACACCCTTTTTCTTGTTTTGTAGTATGACTAATATGTTCTTTCTTTTACGTCATGTTCAGGTTGTCAACCTACCATTTGCTTGGTATCAGCTCTTGGTAGGCATTGGTGATAGGAGATTTAGAGATGAGTCGGACAACAAATGAGAGTGAAGATGGAGTCCTCTCCAAATATCAGAGTGAGTCACCACTAGTTGATGAAAGTAATGGAGGAAGTTCAGGTGGAGCTGTTCTAAAGAAAGGGCCATGGACTTCTGCCGAAGATGCAATTTTGATGGAATATGTGAAGAAGCATGGGGAAGGAAACTGGAATGCAGTTCAGAAGCATTCAGGGCTGTTCCGCTGTGGTAAAAGCTGCAGATTACGATGGGCAAACCACTTAAGGCCAAATTTGAAGAAAGGTGCGTTTACTGCAGATGAAGAAAGGATGATTATTGAACTCCATGCAAAAATGGGAAACAAATGGGCGCGTATGGCGGCACACGTGAGTTTTTTTTCACATTTTGTCTTTTTTTTGGACGTCGTATATACCGTCCTCTGTTTTATGGTTCTATTGTATATGATCTATATTCTAGAAACATGCAATTTATGACATGCCAGGAACCTAGATATGATGGTGATGTGGAAATTGTGATTCTATATGGTAATTTGTAATAGTTCATTGGTATTTATTTATTTCGCTGCATGTGTTTGATGCTCCATAGTATCATGTGTATCGTTAGGAACCATATATGTCATATTTATGTGATGAACATCGATTTGCGTTTGAGTAATGCACAGTTTTTCTGGACTTAAAAAAACAGGAACCTATTGCTTGCCACTACTAAACACTCTCCCAAAAACTGATATTACCTTCCAAACACTGATATTGCATGTGCAATTAACCTTAATCTATTAATATTAGGAAATTCACATTCTAGTCATGAAAATATAGAATATTAAATGTAATATTTAATTCAAGTAATTGATACACAAACTCTAAATATGGTCCGATCATATAAAGTAATTAACTTAATCCAGTCCAATGTAAGAGTGCTACATGCCGAACAAAGCCTTAGCAAACAAATAGTATTCTGGCATTAGAGGGGAAATTACTCATTTTGATATTGGTCATTTAAAACTTCTGCTCTGAAATAGGTAAAGTGCTGAAAGACATCACTGCAACCAAGAATACTTTCTTAGGTATTAACTGTTAGAAGGAAGAGTAACTGTCAGAATCTTATGTTTTTCATTGCATAGAGTTAACAGGCAGTTCCTAGAAATTTTGGAGTACCCGAGTTGATCCATAATGTTTGTATGAAGCGTTTAATTTAACAAGATTTTGTCCATGACCAACATGTAACAATATTTTAATGTTAATTTGAGATGTCCCATTACTAAATTTGCTTTACTAAAATTTTTATATGCAGATATTCATTATTATATGTAATTTTTAACTTCATATAATAATTGAAAATTTATTCGGAACTTAAGAATTTATGAATTAAAATATTATTGAAAAAATCTTTGAAGTTGTTTTTAGTGGACCAATACAACAAGGTTAGGAAAACAAATATATAAACGTATGTTATTTGATACACTTTGGTGGATTTAGGCTTGTTTGATACAAGACGAAAACTTCAGGGGATTGGTCCATACGATCAAAAGTTCAGGAACAAAGTTTTCATTGCCTTCTAGGTTCATGAACCCATGCAAGACAAGATAGACATTCAGCTGGGGTTAGATAATTTTCTGTCCGTTAGACGAGCCAGACATAATGTATCAAAATTTATCTCCCAAGAGTTTAAACTGCTTCAAAGGTTCAAAGGTTCAAATTTATTTAATCACTCTTAACAATAGGAGAAAGTAAAAAAAAAAAACTACTGGAGAAAAAATAAGTCTATTTAAACTGCTTGTCAAAATAAGTCTCCATTTAATTTATAGAAGTTAAAGATCTTGCTATGCTTTGTATGTTAAGTGTGGAATAATTGTCATGGTTTTGTTGGAAATTTTTTTATGTGCTTTCCAAGTCCTGAATATTGAACATGATTTTTTCTTAGTTTTGCTCTCTAATAAAATGAATGTTGACTATTTCTTAAAATGGTAAATTAATGATAGTTTTTTTGGGTTTCTTGTTAGTTACCCGGTCGTACGGATAATGAGATAAAAAACTACTGGAATACCCGAATTAAGAGACGTCAGCGGGCTGGATTACCTCTTTATCCTCCTGATCTGTGTTTGCAAGCATTTCAGGAGAACCCACAAAGCCAAAACAGTGGTGGAATAAGTGGCGGGGACAGAGGACATCATGATCTCATGCAAGCTAATAGTTATGAGATACCAGATGTCATATTTAATGGTTTGAAAGGCAACAATGATGTCTTACCTTATGTTTCTGAACTGTCGGAAATATCTGCTAATAGTATGCTGATTAAGGGTCTTGGTTCTTCTCAATATTATAGTTTCATACCACCAACAATTCACCACCCAAAGCGCCTTCGAGAATCATCAGATCTATTCCCAAATTCTGGTGGTAGTGTCCGAAATGGATTTTCCATGTTTGACCAGTTTCAAAATGATACCTGTGACAAAGCTGTTCGGTCATTTGGGTTGTCTTTTCCTCATGATCTTGATCCTAATAAGAGTTTGTTATCTTTTGATGTAAACCAGGGTGGCCATTCCCTTTCAAATGGCAATTCCTCAGCTTCTAAGCCCTCTTCTGGGGCTGTGAAGTTGGAGCTCCCTTCACTCCAATATCCAGAAACTGATTTAGGCAGCTGGGGCAGTTCTCCCCCGCCGCCTTTACTTGAATCAGTTGATGCTTTTATTCAGTCTCCTCCACCAGTTGGTGCATTTGACTCAGATTGCCCTTCACCTCGTAATAGTGGGCTGCTGGATGCTTTACTTCACGAGGCAAAGACTTTGGGCAGTGGAAAAAATTATTCAGCTGAAAAAAGTTCGAATTCATCTAGTATTACACCTGGTGCCATGGCTGACGATTGTACTTTGAACATTTGTGAAACTGAATGGGAGGAATACAGAGAACCCATTTCTCCATTGTGTCATTCCACCACTTCTCTTTTCAACGAGTGCATTAGTACCAGTGGAAGCTCTGTTGATGAGCCACCACCTGCAGAGACCTTTCCTGGTGAGTGCCTCTTCTTGTGGCCTGGAGAGGGATAAATCTTCAAGATTAATGAATTTATAAATACTGAAGAAATTCTTGAATTACTGTCTATATTCTCAGATGTAGGAACAATTTTCTAAAATCATTTAGTAATATATTCATTAATCCTTAACAGTTACTTATAGCTCAAGTATGAATAAAAAAATTTCCCTGTTTGGGTTACTTTTTAATGTTAAATAATTAATTCATTTCTCTTTGCAACTTACAAAAGTTATCGTACTACTAAAATTCCAGAAGTTCAAATTTGATTGTAAGCAGGATTACTACAGCACTGCTACTTATTTTGACTGAAGTTTTCTTACTCTTCCAGGGAGCAACGTGAAATTAGAACCAGTTGACCCAGATTTGTTCTCAGACAAAGAAAGAGAATCCACAAAGCAGTTGGCTTTAACGCGTCCTGATGTTTTGCTTGGTTCAGATTGGCTTGAGCAGAGTTCGGGTTGCGGGAAGGAGCAAGCCATCGTGACAGACGCTATTGCAACACTTCTTGGTGATGATTTGGCAACCGACTACAAGCACATGGCTGCTGGAAGCTCTACTTCAAGTCAAGGTTGGGGGCTTGGTTCCTGTGCGTGGAACAACATGCCAGCTGTCTGCCAAATGTCGGATCTGCCTTGAAAATTTGCAGTCTCTCAGAATGTATGAAACTTGTTGCCACTTCATGTTCATGATTTGGTTTAATCTTGGACTGAGAAGCGTCAGATGAGACTTAATGGTTGTATGTTGTTTGTTGCTCCTTTTTTGCTGTTTTTTTTTTTTGGGTTTTTCAAACAGTAAAATGCTTGATGTATGCAAAGGCGGACCTATCTGAGATGTTTGTGCAGTTGCATGCAGGTTTCTGCTATCATTTGTGGAATAACTGCGCTTGGAATATTCAACATTCTCTGATTTAATGGATTTTGGTCATTTGATGGATATTGATTTCTCATCTATATGTTTATCCTAAGAATTTGATGTTTTAATTATTTAGGTTTTGCTTAAAAGATTAAATGTGGTTGCTGATACTATATTGTTACTGTTTCACTTGCCAGAAATAGATTCATTTCCCCTCTTTCATTTCAGAAATTTGTGACCAATAATGCTGATCAGTGTATGCACAATTATTGTTCAAGCTCAAGTCTTAAATAAGAAAAGTCAACAATCTTTAAAATTCATAATTGTATTCTACTAAAATCTTGGGTCATCGGTTTGAAAAATTTGGCCCCTAAATCCTGAATTTGTTAAATGATTCAACATCTGGACAAATGAAGATGGCTCTTTAAATTATTTAGGGAATGATCCAGTGAATAATGTTAATTGGTGGAAAATAGCCCATTCATACCAATACCATAAGATTCAAAATGTCCTCACGTGAACCTTATTTGTACCAAATTGTGATTTCAGATTTTAGAGATGGACAGAATATAATTATATTTGTTGAATCCAATGAAAGGATATCGAATATATATTCTTAGCATACAATAAGTTACTGCAAAAAGTTTAATCAATGTTAATAATGCATTAGAGTTTTGGAAGTCAGTTTTAACTATTGTTTAAATTTAACACGAATTATTTCCAATTCCAACAGAAATTTATGCTATTTCAACCTACGTTTTAAGTCCAATGCAGGAAGAAGAAAAAAATGAAAGAACACTTATTTAAAAAGGAAAGAAAGTATATGAACAGCTATTGAATATATGAAATTACAAATTTCCAATGAGAAAACATGGTTGGAAAATGGGGAAAATCATGAGAAGATTGTCAAGCAACAATCTTAAAACACCATGATATTAATCTTCCTACACTGGTAAATCCTTACAATCCAAATATTCATCCTTTTCTACCATCCAAACTGGATGGTCCAGACACAGTGTCAATGCTTGACCTTCCTGAAGAAGGAGATTGAGTTGATGAAGGTGGGGACAGTGAAATCCCTCCAAGACTTGTCTCTCCAATGCTACTGCTGCATAGCAATCCTGTTTCTATACCTGCAGAGTTTACTTCCTCACCCTGTGTTTCTGAAGAATCCGGCACACTAAAGGCAGAATCTGAATGTGCTGGGGAAATCTCAATCACATTGCAAGCTGTGTTGGATTCTATTAGGTGGCTTAAAGCAGATACAATCTGCAATTATTGCATAAAGCAATATGAGCCCCCTTAGACTGTCAGCACAACCCCTTTTTTTTTTTTTGGCATTTTACCCCTTAACTATTACACATTTTGCACTTTTCTCTCTGAACTACAAATATCTTCTGACCTACTGTTCTTTTGATGTTTCAGTCTAATCATACATTTTGACTGAAACAGCAAATGAATAATAACAGTAAAAGTCTTGTAGCTTTTGGAATGAAGTGCAGGATATGTAATAGTTTAAGGGGTAATTGTTATTAGCCTTATAGTAAATCATCATTGAGTTTAAAATTCATGAATTTGATCTTTACCTTATCCATGGTGAATCTCTTGTGAGGATCCTTGCTGAGACATTTCTCAGCTATCCGAACCAACCAAAAGAGCTGGTGGAAGTCATGGCAATCGACAATTCTAGGGTCTATTAAATCAGGGTAATTCCTTTCTTTTAGCAGTGGTCTTGCCTGGAAGGAACAAGTGGTACTAACAGCTTGTGTTAATGACCATGGAAGTCTATATGTGTGTGTGTGTGTGTGTTAATGCTTATTATATATGGTGTTGGAGAGATATTACCCATCCCACAAGACTTTTTCCTTCAAGTGACTTGTCTGTAGGCCTGAGACCTGTGATCAACTGCAATAGAATGACCCCATAAGCGTAAACGTCTGTCTTGGTTGAAACTTTACCACTTTCTGCATATTCTGGTGCTAAATATCCCAGTGTTCCAACAACTCTTGTCTCCGACGAGTGATCTGTGTCGTCACATTGAGTTCTTGCAAGACCAAAGTCTCCTAGCTGTTACATTTTACATTCATGTTAGATTGATTATTAGATGAAACCATACAAAGTATAGTTTATTTATTACAGTGTCATAGAGTATTACCATAGTTTCGTAATCATGTGTCACCAGTATGTTGTTTGGCCTCATATCTCTATGGATGATACTGTTTTGATGCAGATATTGCAAGCCTTTTGCAGCTCCAAAAGCAATTTTCAACCTCATTTGCCAACTCAGAGGTTTGCGAGTATGTTCTGCACAATACCAGAATTGGTTAGTGAAACAAAAAATATTTCCAAAATTCTTAAGGATTTTGGAAATTAAAGGCACTTTCTTTACTTGATAGGTGTTGGTCCAGTGAACGATTGCAAACAAATTCATAAACAAGCAGTCTATGGCTTCCTTCTGAACATGACCCTAGAAGCATGACCAAATTCTTGTGTCTAACCCTGCTGAGCACATTAACTTCAGCCTTGAATTCTTTCTCACCTTGGAAGCTTGCACTCTCGTGTTGCTTAACAGCAATCTTTAACCTGTTCAGGTGTCCTTTATACACGGAGCCAAAGCCACCTTCTGATAGAAAGTTCTTTTTCGAAAAATTATCTGTAGCAGCTTGGAGCTCTGCATAAGTGAAGTCTTTCTTCCATAAAACCTTTGGCCTTCTATTTTTGCATTCTGAGCAAATGGAATTTTCAATATCCTCATCAGTTTGGTATCCTTCCATCCAAGTACTATTTCTATTCTGTTTTTGTTCGTCCGGGCACCCTGCATTGACCCCTGAAATGGAATATGAGGATTTCTCTCTTCCCATTTCTTCAACACCAAGGTTTCTGGAATCTGTAAAGACAGAACGTGTGGTTTCAGTATTCCCTACACTAGTACTTGAACCTCTAGCTGTCAACTGTTCACCAGATGAGGTAGCAGCGGCTGAAGCATATTTCCAGCGGTTATGAATTGGGGATTCTTCACTGCTTTCACCAGTTTGTTCTTTATCTGCACCGGTTCTTTGAGGACTTGGAGGTTCTGAAACAATGTGAAATATGTTTGAATTTTTTTCTTATGGCTACAGTTGATATGCTCCATATGGATCTTATATTGGCAGTACAGTGACCATGAGGTACTTTTTAGCAACAAAATTTACTTTGCAATAGAATGTTGTAATCATATTGAATGTATTCATTACTGTCCAATTATTATTATTATTTTTTAAGCCTGTTAGATAGATTATGATATTAAATATCATTGACATTGTAATCATTTACAGAGAAAATGATCATTCATGTTATGTTATCAGATAAAAGTTACTTACCTTTCCTAGGGGAGGATTTTTTCTCTGGGCTTCCTGGTATCATTTCATCATACTTTACCTGGCGTTTGGTGCTTGTTGTTTCAATAGGGGCTTTGCTGCTTCTTTCAGTTTTGCTAATTTCTGTTGATTTTGGCCCTCTCAAAATTTCAATGGAATTGTCACGTTTCACTCTTGATACACCACATGAAAGCCTATTCAGGAAGTATTTCTTGTGTCTCTTCATCTCCCTGGTATCAGTTAATATTAGCAAAAAAACATTGTCATAAATCAGCTAATCATGATCTAACTTCCCTAACCTTATATTCTGTTTGAAAAAAAATTATGGAGGTTAAGCTACAATAACAGATGGTTAAAAAATTATGGTGGAAGAAAGACTATCTATCAAGAAATACCACATCTTATCAGTAAATAATCTATGCAAACTAGTTTTCTTTTTTTCTGGTAGAAACCGACTCTGTAAACTGCTGGTGTTACAAGCTGCTTCTGAGATAAGATTTCCAGGAGGTGATCTCAAAATGAAGGACTCATATATTGGATTTGAAACCATAAGTTCTACTTTTGCAACAAATTCTAATAATGACCAACTGTTTAATGACAAAATTGTTGTATTTTGACTACATTATAGTACATTCACAATTTTATCTGCATTTCTTGTGCATGAGTAAATTCTATATTTATTTATTTATTCCAACTATTGTAAGATGTTGTTTTTGGATTCAGAATAAATATTTTAGTTTCTGACTAACCTATCAAGAACTACCCAAGTCGGCTTTAATGTTTTGGCATGTTTGAGAGCATCCTGCTTTGCACAAGATCCAGGAAGCACCTCTATATGGAATTCAATCTGAAAAAAAAGCTCATCAGAGAAAAGCCTTTAGCCATTAAGTTGAACATAATGATGACCAAATAAAAAGTGTTCCTGATAAACTTGGTCTTGCTGCAAATTTGGATTTTCAATCTGACCTTCTCTCTTTCACATTGCTGAGAAATCTCTGCAAAGTCTTCATTGTTATGGTACTCCATTTCCTTCCTCAAACATTCTTCCTCAATGATCTTCTGGTTTGTTCCAAATACTGAACTGGAATCCGCCTTGATCTTGTATCCCACTGGAAAGGATGATGATGATGAAGAGAGAAAAGAAATTAGATAACAATTGCTTTTGCATTATCATAATAACAGTTGAATTTCCTTCTTGCTTTCTTTTCTGCAGGCTTATCATACCAATCTGAGCAAATGTTTCCCTTATCATAATTTTTTTGAACTTTTCATCTTTCTAAAAGTCATGAAGAATATTAAACCACAACTCAGTACCACTCTTCTCATATGCTTGAATTTGTGAGAAGTGGATTGGAATTGGATTATATACTTTAACACCTCCATCATACACTAATTGGAGTGCTTTAATACCATATTAACCACAATCCAGTACCACTATTCTCATAAGCTCGAAGCCTCGAACTATTGACAGGTGGACTGGAATTGAGTTATATACTTTAACAAGGAAAAACAAAAGCATGAGTTTTCTTACATAGTTTTCCAGCTGCCATGAAAGATAACGTACTAGGAAAATTAACCTGGTGAAGAACTGCAAGAAGAATAAGCTCATCTCCTTGTTGAAGAGATGAGCTTTCCAGGACCCCTTGGATTGCTCTTGAACTGACATCTTTAGATGCGTCCTGAATCACCACTACCCTCTGAGCTTCCGCTCTACTCATTGCTTAATCTGATTCAATTTTCTCAATCTGATTTTTCTTAAATATTTTTACCAAAAAAGAGTATTAAAACAAAAAAGAAACTACAAAGAAAAACTATATAGCTGCACTGGATTTATATCTGTCTATATATAACTGCATGTTTGCTATAAGTGCTTGTTTATTAGTTTATTTTTTAAGCTAATGTTTTGCACAAAATATCATCAATATGGTAATGAAGAACTCCTTACTTTTGTAATGTATTTTAGCTAATATGGAAATAAACATATAGCAAATGAAAGATATTTGCAAAAGTATTTACAAGTATATATAAAATAGTAGACTAAACAACACTCTCAAAATCAATGATTCTTTAAAGCCGGCATAAAATTGTAGAGGGAAGAATAAGTGGTGATTCAAACAAGCATCTTGGTGAATCAGTTGAAGAGCATATTCTGGATACAAAGAATAATAAAAGGGCCTGAAAGTTTCTTCACCATGTTGTAGTTCAGAGTCTTATAACTAGCTTCTGTTTTGTTAACTGAAATGTTGCTAACTCATCCTCATATTTATCTATAATTGTTGTATGCATTGCCATGTTGCTGGCCTGTTGCAGAAGATATTGCTGTAGGTGTTTGATGATTACAAGGTGTATTTTTTTATTTATTATTATTTTTTTCTATCTGCAAGTCTGTTTTTGTGTAAGCTATTTTTTTAATCATATTTTAGTGTGGCTTTATTCTTATGGCTGGATTTGATAAAGAAATCTAATATACAGCTTAATTATGTTTATGCCCATTGGGGTGGACTTTGATAATTGGAAAAGAATAATGATGATAAACAGCTTAATGTTTCTACTTTTTGTCAGTATTTGATTAATGTAACATTAATCCAAATTCCAAAAATTACAGCTTTTGTTAAGCTGGTTTGGCTATGGGATTTAAGACTAGTTTTGACAAGTGATATTTCATATGGGATGATGTCATATATGTATAAATATTTTAATATATATAACTATATTAAGTATTATATACCCCTAATTCATAAAAAAAAAAGTATTATATTCCCCTCTTAATTTATAAATTTATCCCATTTGAATTGGTTCTGTTTCTATATTCAATTTGAACAATACTAGATAAAATTATCTGGTGGCTTTCATTTTCATTAATCAGCAGGCAAGATAATATCTTGCCCCTGAAAATTGGTACAACTGCTATTCTTAATTTACTTGTTTTTTAAAAGCTCAAGTTTACAAGAACAGGGTAAAACAAGTCATGGAGCTCTATATATCACCTTAAATGGCACTATTTTTCTTAGAGTTAGTTAATTTCATTTACTTCCCTTGAAGTTTGATTTAAGTACATTTTGGTTTAAAAATAATCATCAATCTCCCTTCAGGTTATAAATAATTATCAAAATAATTTCATCTGCATCTTTTATAGGTGTGCTAGTTATAATTTCAAAACATGAAAGACTGAATTGAAATTAGTGCAAATCTCAGGAGATCCATATAAAATATTCTCTTTTTCTTAAAAGTTTAAAAGCTTAATAAATAATAATTTATGTACTTTAAGGGGAAAAAGAGAGGAAAGAAAAGCAATTGAGAAATTATATGGACTAGATATATTGAGACTTGATGACAGGAGCTTTTCTATGTGTCAAGTTGGGTTTATGTAATTATAATAGATTTGTAAAATATTCACCAACAAAATTAGATTTGTAAAATTGTTCACTAACTATTTGTCTGCAGGCTGATGCATTAAGTGATGTTTCATCTCCATGTCATATTTTAATCAAAATATCACCATAATCTTGCTTTGTGAGTATCTAATCTCAAATTCTTAATGACTTGTCTGTTAGTTAGATGGATCCCTTAATTCGTCACCAACCCAGCAGATCGAGCAAATACTATTTTCTTTTTGTTTGTTTGTGTATAATCAAAATTAACATTGGAGTTTTCAAATGTTTAAATTATGTGTTGCATGGAACAAAAAAAGTCACAACTATCCTATCAATTAGATATAACATATTGTTCATGATAATATCAATTTATATATTGTACTTAGCAACGATGAACGGATAAATCATGAGCAGCGGTTTGTAGTGTTGACTTTGCAGTCGTTTTAATGAATTATTCCAGCATTTTGATTGCGATTCATTTTTCTTGATTGCATAGCCAATATATACTTTCCTTCCAAGACAAACAGATAAAGGGGAAAGTGACTTGTATAGGCTTTTACATATAATCCTGTTTTATATCTAAAAACTATACATATAATTTGTTATAGGCTGGAAAATCATGGGTTTGAAATTTTTTTGACATATTATGTATACATTAGTATAATATGTATAGGATAGATGAAGTTGACATGAATGTTCCCTGGTTAAGTTGTCCACTTTGTTGCATTATACAAAAAAGGTATTCAAATCTTGATTACATTTTTTACTTTTAATTTTGCCAATTGATCCAAGTGGCAATAACCCATATAGATCCAATGTTAAATCTGTTTCTTTCTTAATTTAGTTGATAAGGTTTATTTATTTTATTAAAGGATATGCATTTAAAAAAAAAAAACAGAGGATTTTATTAATTAAGAAACATCAATACAAACATCATCCTGAACAAAAAACATAAGCCAATCAGGACCTTCCTCTAACCAAGATTGAAAATCATGTAAAGATAATGCATATCGAGCAATTTCATGAGCAACTCGATTTGTCTTTCTTGGAATATAAGCAAAGATAAATTATTTAATACCCAGATATTATGATCTATCCAAAAGTAAATTAATAGTCTGCAGTGAGTTAATTTCCAATTCAATTTTTTGGAGACTACTAATAAGAAGCTCATCAGACCGCGCCAAACCATCGTGCGTCAATGTATTTCTTCTATTCCATAAAGTACATAGAAAAAAAAAAAAAAAAAANAAACTATTGAGCACAGATCAATATCACAGGATTTTTTTTTTTTTTTGTCAATTGATACGTCGGTATCGAAATACTACACTTTTTTTCACTAAGAGGTAAAACTCTTCCAGCGCAAATATACTTCATCCATAATATTCGAACATTAAACATTGCTTAAAAAAAAATGATGTCCAACTATCCATCCCAACTTGCGTTGGTCACAGGATTCTCTTTCAATTACACCGAATAAAATTCACAAGACTAGATATACAGTCTTTCTTTGCATGGCCTAACTAAGTGTCACTTAAAACAAAATTGTTGGCCTTCAACAGTGTCAATATAGACCAATAATTATGGGTCCCATTTGGTTTTTCTTGATTTGTAGATTGAATCAAAATGGCTAATCTGAATGGAAATGTGAACTTCATATGCAAATTCGTTGAAAAAGTGGGGTAAAAATACAATTTCTTAATATTTTTTTTGGGCTTCTTTCTTTGCCTGCAAGTAATGTTGATGATCTCACTTGTCTCCAGTCTTCACTTGTTCATTATTTCCTTTTCTTAATATTTTATAATAGCTTGGGTGAAAGGATGATGATTTAAAGAAGCCTTAACATGTGATCACTTTGATCTTTGGATGATAAAGATGTTAGATCAAGGTACATGTTCTAAATCAACCCAATGGAATTTTTATTCTTGATAAAAATAAACAAACTATATTTTTCACTTTATAGTATGTTCCAAAATATTACATGTTTCAACATTGGCTTTTAAATATTTGAATCCATATCACAGTGCTTAATGCAAATACACCGTCGGTTCAAGAGGAGTCCCCGGCAGCGGCCGGATTCAAAACCTTCCGTCCGGCAAACAGCACCGCAGTTGGTGTCAGAAATACACACTCCTTTGAATTCCTCGCTCGGCGACTCACAATATTCATCTTCAGTACCAACGTTAATAACATTCCCCACAACCTTCTCTTCTTCTGTCATTAATTAATTACTTAATTAACATCAATTAATTACTTTTCAATATTAATCAACCAATTGGGTTTTCTTTCTTCTTGGCTTTATTATTTATTTATCATCAGTGTAACATAAGTAATTCTATAGCATGAAAAACAGTTCAAAACTCTATTTGAATTGAAAGATTTGGTTCACTTGGCCATAAGTTGACCCCTATTAATTTGGTTTGTAGTTTAAGAAAATAAGATTTTAATTTATATGAGGGAATTAAAAAGCTGATAATAATTAAATAAATTGATTGGCTTACATAACCTATGATTAGTCTAAGGAGAGAAGACTTACTAGAAGCCAAGAGAAACAAGAGCAAAATCATGAAGCCAGTGAACTTTGTGTTATCCATGTATATTTTTCTTAGTGAGAAGATAAAACTAATACCCAATTTATAATAAATAATGGGAGTTTAAAGTAGAAGCTTTTAATTTCCTTTGCTTAAATTGCATAACCTTAGGAATTCAAAACCAAATCTTCACATCTTAAGAGTAAATCCATATCAATTAATGCTTGTATGTATGCATCTTTTAATTAATATAATTTCCCTTGCCTTAAATGACCTCATTATTATTGATTGAACTGACTTTTTTTACCAAATCTATTTCTTTAATATATTTCTTAAGTTTTAAGGTAATAAACAGATTTAATCACAATTACTACCAAAATCCATCAACTGATTTTGGTTTCAATATCTCTATTTTTAGCCAGTATTCACTATGCAAAATTGATAAAAAGTACTTCTATTTTACTATAATTGATTTTTTTTCCCTTGATCTTTCACTACAATTGAGTTCAAAATATTTGTAGCTGATCCTCTGTTTAGATGAAATACTATGTGCTCATGCAACTCATATATCCTGATGGCTTAAAGAAAGTACCAATAATTACTCTTGTATATTTTCCCAAAAAATGTCAATATTCCCAAAAATTAATAAGTAAAGCACTATGAAAATCCATTAATCTAATACATCACAAGAGAAAAAAACATAAACATTTCTATATAACAACAGCATTCAATAAAATTCATTTCAGTTTGTTGGAAAAAAATTCGATGATACAGTACAACGCAACATGAAGAATTGGCGGCCAATTTTAAGTTATTATTTTTCCTTTTACATGATTGAGCAGCTCCCTTGATCCCTGCAGAGATTAGAACAAAAATAATCAGCCAAAAAAAGAAAAAACAGAGGATTTTGATGTAATTTGGTTCATAATTGAGATGGTATTATTAAAGCATACTTCTTTACTTCTTCATAATTGCTTAAGGCTTCCTCAAACTTGAGCCACATTGGACCTGTCTCTTGAAAATTCACATTCTTTGGCCCTACTATATAAGCCTGAACAATAAACTGTGGAGCTCTTTCCCTGTATATACCAAAAAGACTCAAAAACAACACTGGAAAAAAAAAAAAAAAACAGATCATATTGTTTTTTAAATATGTTTTGTATTGAGAAAAAACACATACCTTCCTTCGTATTGCGATAGCCATAAGAAATATGCTGCACCAAAGTACATGGACAGGAATGGCTTCGTTAAATCGTCAACAGAATCGAGTTTATAAGCCCTGAATCCCAACTCCCTACAATAAAGAGCATTGTTCAAGCAAATTTTTCAGCACTCGTTTGTAGCATTTTAGGCTTTTTGTTCTTTAATGCCAATGAAATGATGCCTCTTAACATTTGGTCAATGAGGACAAGACAGATTCTCTGTAGACAAATTGATTCTCATGTCCTGTATGGTAAAACTTTGATCATGGACTTTTTTCTGTTTTTAAATGCTATAAGCTACAACATGTGGAAAATAATTTTGCTGATTTTATGAGGTTGTCCTCCAAACATAATGAGAAACCAAGTTATTCAAGGTATGCCAGAAAATCAAGACTTTAAGATGGATGATCGCAAGATGGTTGATCCTGATTATCTACATGACATACGTGTAAAGCCAGAGAGCTGTTGAATAATCGAGTCCCATAATTCCAGCTCGTGGTCCAACCCCACTCATGAAACGCATGCTAACAACCTCTGCAAGAGCACAAAGAATTGTCTGTGCTCCAAATCAGTCTCAGGAAAAGATGAATGATGAAATAACAAGGCAAAGAAAGGAAGAACATAGAGAAATGTGAGAACCAAGATTAGGATAAATGTATCTATATATATATATTAACATGCATATATTTATATTCCTTGAGAAAATATTGGTCAGTGATCACTAGACAGTGGTGATTTGCAGAAGTCAGGTAAATGGTTTACTTACTGGTTGAACTTTATATGTACTAAAGTGCTTTGAAAGTATGATTTCTGCAACTGCCTGGAGAATTGAAAATCATGAACATCAAAACAAAAGTACACACTAGTTTTCAGACGAAAAAGAAACTTCTTGCAAATAGCTGATGCATAGCTATAAACAAAGGTTGGAAATATCAATATCAATACCTCTATTCAATATGTCATTGTTGGAAGAAATTTCAGTGAACAAGTTCAAATTATCTATAAAACTCCTTTTGTCTTCTTTAGAACAATCTTTATTGCACTAGTACAGACACTTTTAGAAGAAAAATCAAACTAATTGTCCCATTTAGAAGTGGATAATCACCATTTTAAGAATGACAGAAATAGGAGAAGCAGATAAAATGATAGAAAGTAAGAAAACGAGAAATACGTAGAGAAAAAAGCAATAATATGCAGTATTAAACTATAGTGACAGCTAAAAATAAGAAAGATCATTAACCTAAAGACTGTACCTTCAATTCTACCCGAGACAGATATGGTCTCTTCTTTTCATCATGGGAGAAGCGGACTTTTCCCCGTTTCTCTCCAGATTTGCTCCATTCTTTAAGGACTTCAGGATGGTTCCACATATCCTCCATGTGCTCAGGAGAAGCTCTAGAGTCCCAGTACGTGTAAACAAAGCCTAATGCAATCAACCACGATTAAGTATATAAGGGAAAAAGGAAATGTAAATTCAAATGGTAAAGAAATTCTCATAACAATTAAATTTCCTGAAGGCAATTGTATGGCTAAGATGAAAAAGGACAGGAGAAAACGAAGAACAATCGTACATGACATCGTAATTTTCATTATACTATCTCATCCATATCAACTGCATTCAACAATATTGTTCACTAAACTGATTATACTAAAAGGCTGTCTCTCTATATGGTTTATATTTTTTGTCCGTAATGGTGGCATTAAATGCAGCATCGTCAACATAAAGGGAAAGGGAAAAAAACCATGCACAGCGAACTTAGTCACTAGCATCATGAAGAATTGCGCTTATACATATAAATATGGAGTTGTTTCTACAACTTTATGTAAGAAAGGAAACCTATTTTTTGTGAATTTGGTGCAGAAGGTGCAGAAGCCGCAGAAGTTACAGGAGGTGCAGAAGTTACTGGAGGAACAGAAGCAGCAGCGGAAGCAGAAGCCTCATTTCGCAAAAGTTTTCTGCACAAACATGATAAAATGTAATCAATTTTTGGAAAATGAAGATATTAATATCTTCATTTTATGGTAAGAGGTGCTATGGGGCTATACACAAAATATTAATATCTTATGGTAAGAGGTGCTATGGGGCTAGACACAAAGACTATGCAAGAATTATTTTAATGGATTTATAGATTCTTCATTTTGCCATAAACAACAAAGGTTTTACCAAAATATATGTCATAGCATCAGGTACATGATTGCTTGCCTCATTGAAATTCAAAATTAATCTTTAACAAACAAAAATGAATTTGACAAAACGGAAACAATGCATCTTCAGTAAAATCCACAAATCAGACTTCTTCTTATGCTCACCAAACAACATACTATGACCTCAAGAGCACCATTCTTTCCAACAAGGCAACATTACATTTTAATCAAACTACCACAGCTATATTCACTTGAAAACATGACTTTTATGCGCATCTTTGTTTTGGTAGAAAACTTATGGAAATGCCAAAATACATCACGAATTGTCATCACGAAGAGGGAACAAGCACCTGAATGGAAGATTGTCCTTGACCAGAAGGTAACGTTGCCAATAAGGTAAAGTTGATTTGTGAATTGCCTTTTTCGTACCACCTTTATATGCCCTAATGACAAACTCTTCACACCTTTCTCTGCAAACAAATCATATATAATTAGTATCTCATGACAAATAGAACTTCATGGTTTTCATGTTAATCACCTGGAAATGTGTATGGATATAGGGAGATAAAAAATGGAAAAAGATTGAAAAAAACAAAAACAAAAAACAATATATGAAATATGGATTGAACTGTCTTCATCCAGCAACTCTCTAAGAATGAAAACCATTTAATAAGCAGCAAAAGGATCTGCATACTATACTATCATACTATAAACCATGTATGCAAGATGGATCTCACCTAATCTATACATGGTAAACTTACTTCTCCTCAAAGTTTGACAACCATTTAAGATAGGCAGCACCAAAATATACATTTACGAAAGGCCTGAACAGAATATCTGGATTCTCTTCCACTTGATATGACTCATAGTGCAAATCTCTGCAAGCAAGGTTCACATATCAACTCCACTGCACCACGATAAGTAGTAAACAAAACATAGCTTTCCTGTATAAAGAAAGCTTAGAATAAAATCAACTAACATACCTAACCAACCATTCCGCAGTTTTTGGTAAAAGCTGCACGATCCCTACGGTGGTTTCCTTTGTTTTCTTGTTATACCTTGTAGAAAGGGGCTGTCTATCGCTTTCAAGTTCAGCAAGAGTGCAAAGCATTGCCTGTGATATAAATTAGGATGCTAAATTTCAACATTTGAAATTGAAGATGGGTATTAAACACTTCACAATATAAACCATCATGGTTACTTGCAAACATGAAGTATTGCAATATCTAAAATAAGTCATAAATCGGCGGAAGACATACAGGATCTATTTCTGAGCCAAAATGCCTGCGGAGAACTATATCAACCACAGCCTGCAAAACATGTATAGAATGTAAAGCAGATTAGATTGCAAATTGAGAAGCGTTGAGCTTAATCTCAGACAAAACTAGGTAAAGAAATCAGAAAATATCAAAAGATGTTAAATTCAGAAAGATAAGGAGTTCCAAACTCAGATAGATACCAAAAAAAGAAGAAGAAAAAAGCATGAAATAAATTGACAACAATGCAGCTTACAAATCAACTATGTAGAAAGTAATTGCAGATTTAATATTTGGAAATTTCTATCTTTTTTAAAATTGCAGAGCAAGAGGTTTAAACATTTTAAAGTGCAATGTATTACTACAAGATTTCCATCAAAGCAAGTATATCTGCTCAACCTTCATCTCAGTTTGCGTCAAGTAAGGCTGTCCATCGGGATCGCGTGAGAGGTGAACCTTCTGGTTTCTAGTCTCTCCAGCATCTAACCATTCAGCACTCACTTCCGGAGTCTTCCACAAGGCTTCCATGTCCTGGGGATCAACGCAGTCATCCCAGTATTTAAAGCTGATAGCCATTCTATCAGTGTCGTTGGATCTTTATCCTAATATCTGTTTAGAAAAACATAATCTTGGAATCAGTGTGTCTATATCAAATCAAAGACCAATATATAAATCTATTATGTCTTTTTCTTCTTTATTGTAACAGTTGAAAAACTTTGCAGGTTGTTGCAACTCTATGCTCAGCAGGGGCATATTTATTAAGGAATTGGATGCATAGTTTGGAGCTTTTCACCTATCAATGCTAAATCAGGTGGTTTTTCTGTTTATCTTATATTATTTTTCATCTGTTGCATCTCTAAAGCATTCAAGCTCTCAAGTCTTATTCACCAAAAATATTAGAAACTTTCGAAGTAAAGATCGAATCCTAAAGATGGTTTGAATTGGTAAAGTCTCTTGGGTAGTGTGGGGACCTAAAACTGAAATCCTGCCTTCACCTTCCTTTGTTCTGTCCAAACAGAAAAAGAGACAGAAGAAGAAATAAATAATGCCTCAACCAAAAGTGTGTGGCATGCTTTTCCTAGAAGAAGAACTTCCTGGTAATTACTAGAACATACTAGATTTGAAGCTAAAGCTTCTACTCCAAAAAGTCATATAGTGACCAGATATATGATCAAGATACAATTTGTTTTGAAATTTTTTTTTTTCTGTTCCATTTTTCCGCTATGATCAGCAACAAGATATTAACACAGGTCAGGTCCAACCTAATTCTATGTTTGGCTTAGAATTAAAATTATAGTCCCTAAATCCAACCCAACTGGCACTATATAAAATTCCAACTCAGCTGGCATTACACACCAAAAGAATTGGAAACTGAATAAAAATTCCACAGCAGCCAAAATCCCAGAACCAAATTCCACAATCTAATCAATTTTTATCTGTCTGCATTGAAAAATTGAAAACCAATTCATCTGCGACAAAGTCTTGTATTTCATTCACCTATTCCTGAATCTCAAAATCTCTACCGAACATATTGAACATCACACAACCTCCCCATTTCTCCAACAAATGAACAATCCCAGATTAAAAAAAAAAACACACACACACCCAAAAGTTTATATAACATGCTGATTCATATTCATATCATAAAACAAGAGTCACTAGATAATATAAACATATATGTATACATATACATTATAATGTGTATAATCAATTGAGAAAAAATGGGAATTACCAGAAAATTAAGGAAGCAATGATTATGGGTTCTAGAGATAGATAAAAACAAAGAGATCAGAAAGGAGACAAATGAAATCTGGTTGTATTGTTAAATGGAGGAAGACTGAGGATGAACCATTGTTGCCGGGAAATTTGGTGAAACGCATTGTAATCTTTGAGAATGCCAGATTAGAATTGGTTTGTTGCAGATGTTTAGTCAGTGTCAGACACTTGGCATCCAATCATGTCTACACATGTTTTATAATCATTAGTTTTATTATATATAGAATATTAATTATTTAAACTATATAGGAATGTTAGCATAAATTTCCTCCCTGACATTAATACTAATAAAAACAGTCAGATTAGATTCTAATCTTTCATTTACAGTGAAACCATTAATCAATTTAGATCATAATCATACCATCAATTATGTCTTTGTGACTGAAATGATTAAGAACAAAGAGTTCAAGAATTCAAAAGATATATGCTAAAATAATATTATAGAAAATCATGAAAATTTCTTACTAGTAAATGGTGAGAGGTTGCACTATCTCTTCCAGAATTTGATTTTTCGAGAGTTCAGAGTACGATCATTGTTATGAGAAATTTCCTTGAGCTAAGTAGCATATTTATGTTGTAAAAAGCTTCCTTTTGGAGCCTACTTTTCAAAACAGCTTGCTAATTAACTTATCGGTACTTAACTTATAAATGCGTCACTAACATATTAACCTGTATAATTATAGATTAACAAAAATTTGCAATAATAATTTAAATTAATGCCTAAAAATTAAAAACAATAGTATATTAAAATATGTTAAATAGGTCACTCCGTTTAGCATAAATATTAAATAAATATTAAATGCTTAATCAATAACTTTCAATATCGTATTAATATGAAATATGTTAATACGAATCGTCCTCACCTCAAAGTAGTTCGTCCCATATCCCAATGGGTCATCTAACATGCTATTAATTGCTTAATCAACCTTAAAAGTGACCTCGCCTCATTGTTGTTATTGGTAAATTGGTAGCTCATATGAATCTCAAGAGCTTCTTAAATCTTCGTTTACATAATAAGGTGACTGATCGGATTAAAAACTACTACCAATTCATGTGTCAATCGGTCATTGATTCGTTTTTTTTCCCTCCTAATTTTCTTTTATAAATTACATGAATAAAAATGGTCATGAAAGGAACCAACATATAAAGAATACAAAAAACTGTGAATATTATAAGTTCATATAAAAGACATTTTCTCTCCAATATAGAGCTAAGAAAATAATAATTTATGTTCTCATTAACTTGGTTATGGTAAAAAATTTACGATCTTGACAATAACAATTTGTTTATAATATTACTTTTTAAAATTAAAAAATTAAAGGTTTCCTATTACATAGCAAACAGACTTGCTAATGTTTTTTTAATTACAAATTAAGAAAGGAAATTGTATATGTTCTATGATTTTGAAGTATAGTTTTAGTAATTTTACTACTGGACCAAGTCTATGAATATAAAAAAATAATTATAACAACGAATAAAAGTTGTGATGACTTTTAAAAGGAAAATAAAATCGATTTATTTGGCAAATCTTTTGTGCCTCGCCATATTAATATATATTTTTTAATTCAGACGTATTTTCCAAAACTTTCCAATTATATATTCTTATAAATTCCATATCAAGTTTCATTCTGTTGTAATATCACTTGTTTCATACGAATATTTTTTTCACATAATTTAATACTTTCCCATATGGAGACAATTCTTTGAACTGTAATTAACATTAGTACATAGTCATACACTCAAAAAAATCAAATATTGCAACAAAATAAAATGTGAGAGAATGGTTTTTATAATTTAAAAAATAAAAGAGTGATTTTATATAACAAAGAAAATAGAAAGAGTGTTACTGTATTATTGTAATTTTCTTTACTATTTAAAATGTTTATATGAAAATCATTTTTATATTTAATATAGATAGTTTCAGATTAACAGATTTTAAATCTTCAGAATCGCTAATTGACCTGGGTAGGAATAAGAGAGACGCAAAAGGCAGAGCTAGAAGGAGTAGGTGGAACAACCTGATTTGCTAATGAATCTAGAAGAAGCGCACGTGCTGAGCGGCGTTTTGTTGGTTTGGTTTTGCTCCCATTCCCAGCAGTTACAACTTACAATGTATGATGGTGAAAACGACGTCACCTCAAAGCCACATAAACTAATCGATCAATTAATTGAACGGACCGTCCCCACTTTCCAATCACATCGCCAACTTCTTTGGACTCAATAACTTTTCCCTCCGGTTATCAATATATTAGCTTTTTCTTTTCTTTTTTTAAACAAATAAATATTTCATTTTTTTAATCTATAAATAAATAAATAATTCAAATTGGATAGTCCAGTTCATCATGACGTATTATTTTTTTTAAATATTGAATTTGTCCAGATCCGATGTTAAAATTTGTTCCTCAATTTATAAAATATAATATATATATATAAATTTATAATTATATAATATATATGTATATAAATGGCTCATTTGCATCATATAAAATGACATGGAATAACTATTGCATATAGTATGTTTTTCCTCCTTTCTACTATTGTCAAATTATAGCCTTGACCCATCAGCTATATAAATAAATTTTCAATATTTAAGGAGTTTTATGATCATTATTTATAAATTTAATCTAGTAATAAAACTATTAAAAATACATTTTTAAAATTTTAAATTCGATTAGATTTGGATAAAATCTTATTCTTTTCAATTTTAGAATATATTGTAATTAGTGACAATAAAAAATATGATCCAACTTGGAATTTTTCTTCAATAGCATTCTAATGTGCTATGAAAAGGTTGTTATTTGTTTAATTGATCGTGTCAAGCACAAAATAGACATAATATTAAGCATACATACACATACACTTTGATACATATGCTATACACTTTAAAAAAAAAAAGAAAAAACCATTCATATGTTTAAGCTCGTAACATCATTGTCATTCAAGAAAAAAAAAATTATTAGTAATAGATCATCGTCATATTATATTATTGATTTCATACTTTAAATAATCAAATAATTGAATGCTAGTATAAAAAGTTGCTGATTACATAATAAATAATATTAAAAGAATACAGTTGTCCTTTTAAATAGTTCCCAATCACTTGCCCTTTTGGACCATCAAAAGGCACGTGCTTGATATAGTGTCATTTAAAAAAGATTACAAAGGGCTGTACACATGCAATGCACTAGCATTAGATTTTTCATTATATTATATATTTTGCGTGCTCCAATTGGTATCTAAATTAATTATTTTTTCTATCTAATCATAATAATATCGAAAAAATAAAATTAAATAAAAAAGCTCGTTAATTTTTTTTATTATAATAAATTATATTTCAAAAAAAAAATAATGCCTCTTGAACTCAAAAAAAAAGTTTATTAGTAGACGACAATCATTTTATATACACGTTTAAAAATGACCTTTGGTATTTTGTGTGTTTTAAAAAAACTACTACCTCAATACCTCAATATGTATACAACTGGATCAAACTCAGATTTTAAATTTTATAAAAACAAAAAATATATATATATATATAATTAAAACACATATATAAATTATAAATTTATTAGTAGACTAAATAGTATTTATAGTATTACTCAACTATTTCAAATAAAATTTGGATAATAAGATATTGGCAAATGTAATTATGATATCAGAGATCCAAATGTAAAGTCCAATTTCCAAAAATTAATTCCAATTTAAAAATTTATTACCCTTTGCAGCAAAACTGTACGAAAGTAGGTAAAAAGAAAAATAACCTGACCGATGAATCCAAAACGTTGACCGGCCAAGCGGTAGGACCGGCCTTAAATCTTTATTTCTCCAAAAAGCCCACAAAAAGATACGGAGAAAAGGCCCACAGCCATCCCACGTGGCTCTCGATGTGTCCGTGAAAATCTTTTGAGTCACGCTGTCACCAACGCCACGACAAACCCACCTACCCATTTCCCCCCCTGCTCTCTCCATCTCACCCAATCCCCTAAATCCCTTAGATCACAACCGTTAATTTTCGGGGCCTACAAATAAATGATAGAGGTAGAAGCATCAGATTCCCACCCAAGAACCAGCTTCAAAATTTTAAAAGTTGTTTACGATCGAAGAAGAGAGTTTATCACAGAGAAATAGAGAGAGGACTCCATAAGAAACTCCGCTGGAAAAGTTATAAATTTTTCTATTTTTTTCGAATAAAGTAAATAAATAAATAAAGTTTTTGTTTTTGTTTTTATTTTTTTAAATTTTTTTTTAAAAAAAAGTATTTGCCAACTCCGAAAAGGCGTATAAAGGGGTTTAGAAGAGATTTCGGTTGGGGTTGGTTATTAGGGTTTGAAGAAGCAGAGGAGGTGTTATTGTTGTTGTTGTTAAAGCCTAAAGCAGTTAACTTTGCTCCGACAATGGCCGTTTCTTCTCTGCTCAGATCTACCGCCGGAACATCTCTCATCGAAGCTTCACGCGCCGACCTTTCTTGCACTTTCTCTGATCGTTCCAAGGTCCACTTCTTCACCTTCTCTCACTTCATCTTCCACCAACTTCATTGTTTTTCCAAAGCTAGAGATTTCATTTATTTTTTCTTCCAAGTTTCAAACTTTATTGGTTTCCTTATATATATTGAAGAAATGAATAGCTGAAATCCTTTTCTTTTTGGTCTTTTGGAAAAAAAAAAAAAAAGGCTTAGCTCAACTTAGCCGTTTTGTTGAATTACTGAAAATTATTTATATATTTGGAAATTTTTTTTAGGTCTTTAAGTGTGTTTATATATTTGCTTTGTATTGGATTTTGATTTATATTTCCTCTGTTTAAAATTTGGAACCGTTGATTTCCTTTGTTTGTTTTCTCTTCTTAAAAAATTATAACCTGAATTAGTGGATTTTGGTTTTGATTATTACATCATTTTTTTTTTCTCCCTGGATGGAGAGCATTTATTTTAGCCGTTTTGATTTATTATTTAATGTTTCCAAAGTACTTTTATTAGCCTCCATGGGATGCAATGCAAAGAAACTTTTTTTGTCTTTTGCTCGAAACATTGGAATTTCAGCTCAACACTGAGCCAAAAGATTGTTTTCAAGCTTTGATAGTGAAAGCTAAAACCTTTTACTGAGATAGTGGGACTTTATGAAACTTATTTGCCTTACTTAAATTTGTTTCTAGCGTAGTTTGCTCTTTGTAGTCTAAATGTTATCTTCATGATATTGGAGCTTCGCATTTGCCCTCTCTCTCTCTCTTTCTATATAGTCTCTCTCATATATGTCGATACTAAATATAATTTTGTTTAAGATATTTTTCAGGTCTCATGCATTGCGTTCAATTGCAATCTGAACTCTTCCAAAGTGCAATCTAGCATATTTGGTACGGCTGTCCCAAGAGTATCATATTCTACAAAGTGAGTAACTCAATATTTTAAAATTTTATGGATTTTGTGGTATTATTTGCCGGTCTTTGTAATAAATATGGACATTGACATGTTAATTTAGGAGTTGTAATGCCAAGGGAATCCAAACCATCAAAGCAACAGCCACTGAACTGCCACCGACAGTTAACAGTAAGAAGAGAACACTTGTTAAAATGTGGTGTGAATTTTATTATTTTGTCACACTCTTTTACTTATTCATATTTTTTTTTTAGAATCACGTAGTAGTGGAAAGACAAAAGTTGGGATAAATGGTAAGTTTATCAAACTTGAGCTCAATTTGTTTGTTGTTTGTTTATAATTTAGAGCATCATTCTTTGCAATCACAACCTTATTACAGTTATGAATAATTCATCCAAACCAATTGAAGTTGGACATTGGGAAATTCTGAGTTTAAAAACTTCTGTCATTTTAGTTTCTTTTAAAGGAATGGATAAATTATCATCTTTAGTGCTGTTCTGTTTTATCCTTGAATTGCAAATGACCAAGCATTGAAAACTGACGTTGTAACTGATAGAATACATATGAACAGTTTAGTAGGCTTTACTAATAAGAGTCCATGCTTTCTGTTGGTGGCCTTCTAATTAGCTTTGGACATCTTTTCCAAGAGAATTTATCATATTGTTTTAGGCTGCGTTTGCTTTCAAATTCATGGTGTTATTTCTAGTGGATATAACTTACTGAGATTTAGCAATGAAATTTATATTCCTGCTTAACTTATTTGATACATAATAGTAATACAATACTTAAACTGGGGTTTAGCGGTGTGGGCAGGTGCATAAAAATTCATTGGAGAGGTAACATTTAAAAGCTCCTTAAGGTGAACGCTAGTTAGGTTGCTGGTCTGTTGACACATGGGATGAATAGTGGGTTTTGTGCAAGTGTTAGGTCAAGTGGTTGTTCTACATCAATTGGATATGAAACAGGGCTGTGTGTATTTAATATTCTTAGAAAACATGCTTCATATGCTAATGCGGGAGCTACTTTTTTCTACCCTTAGAACATAAAGTAAAGCTTCATCTGACCTCAGATTCTTCATTTGTGTTAGTTTGCCTCTCTAAACAAGGACTTTATAGTTCAAAGATTTTTCGAATGACATTGCATTCACCCTTTAAAACAACAGTTGTGTGTGGTTAATATCTATTGACAAAGGCTTTACTTGAACAGGTTTTGGTCGGATTGGAAGGTTGGTTTTACGAGTAGCAACTTCTAGGGATGATATCGATGTGGTAGCAGTGAATGATCCTTTTATTGATGCAAAGTACATGGTAAGGATGTGTAATTAACTGCACTTTTGGGCAAATCAAATTTGCGGGTCTTGTTGATAATGGATTTTTAGTCATGAGCATCATATATTGTGTTTTTGTAATAGTCAGTAGCTATGTTCTAAGATCAAAATGGTTTTAGTTAGATTATTTACTGCTGACTCCAATGCTAATAGTTTGATACGGTACCTGTGTTCCTCTATTAAAAGGGTAATCCTCTTCAAATAATAATGGTTTGAATTAAATATTTTCTAAATTGTTCTTATCCAGGTTTAATTTACCTTCGACATTTATTCTTATCCAGGCGTATATGTTTAAATATGATTCTACTCATGGAGTATTCAAGGGAGCCATCAGGGTTATCGATGATTCCACCTTGGAAATTAATGGGAAGCAGGTTAAAGTATTGAGTAAAAGGTATTGTTTGGCATACCTCACTATGGAAATATAAAATTATTACTAGGCATACCATGACCGGAGAAATAAATGCTAGCATCAGTTATTTAGTCATTTTTAAACATCTTTGGGAATTGGGAGACACTATATTCTGAAGTTATTTCTACTTTTTTCAGGGATCCAGCTGATATCCCTTGGGGTGATTACAATGTTGACTATGTTGTTGAATCTTCTGGGGTTTTCACAACAGTTGAGAAGGCGTCGGCGCATAAGAAAGTTGGTATTTTTTAGTTTGTTTTGTCTACTTTCTTCCTTTCTCTTTCTCTGTCTTTCACAATATGCATGGTTAACTTGAGCTTCTTGTTTTTTTTATTTGTATTGAAGGGCGGCGCCAAGAAAGTTGTTATATCGGCTCCATCAGCTGATGCACCCATGTTTGTGGTTGGTGTAAATGAGAAGACATACAAGCCAAATATGGACATTGTTTCCAATGCAAGCTGTACTACTAACTGTCTTGCTCCTCTTGCCAAGGTTTAGTTGCATCTGCAGAGTTTGATTTTTAAAATTTTGGGTTTTTTAATGAATATTATTGGGTTGTGATTAATGGTTAGTTGTAAGAAAGCATCTATGCAAAGTTGAAATTTTCTTTGGTTCTTTTTATGTGCCTCATTCCTGTGATATTAAGCACGGTACTTTATATTTGTATGAGTACAGTTAAAAAGTCAGAAGATTTGTATTTTGGTTTCTACATATTGCTCTACATTGCATTGAGAACTTAACTGTGTTATGTTTGTTTTATCTTTCTTTCATATTTGAAAATATTTCTCTATTTTTGTTTTCGAAAATCTGTTAAAGTTTGATCATCATTGCATCAATTAGATTTGTTTATACTGTGCAATTCTGAAACTGGTTTAGAATTTGGATTGAAGAACTAATTATGTTTTCTTGCTTTGGCAAAATGGCATGGTATCTTCTTTTTAATCTTCTTGCTGGAATAATTTCAGTCAAAGATCTATCTCATGTTAATTCTTAATTACTTTGTATAGGTAGTTCATGAGGAATTTGGTATTGCTGAAGGCCTAATGACAACTGTACATGCAACTACAGGTATCCTTTCTTTCTGTGTTATGTTAGTGTGTTTCTCAGATTTTCCTGTTTATCTCTTCGTTTTATGGGGTTGGTAAAATAGTTATTGTTTCTAATTTTCAGCAACGCAAAAGACTGTTGATGGTCCTTCAATGAAGGATTGGAGAGGGGGCCGTGGAGCCAGTCAAAACATTATTCCTAGTTCAACTGGTGCTGCAAAGGTAGATTTCTGGGCCTAAATTCATATAAAAATTTAAAGATATTACTGGTTTTTCATTTTAAGTTTTAAATGTGTCATTTTATTTGCCTTGGAGATACCAGTTTGATTTTTTGTGTTGGAAATTGTAGGCTGTTGGAAAAGTTCTGCCAGAACTCAATGGAAAGCTTACTGGAATGGCCTTTCGTGTTCCAACTGCTAATGTTTCAGTTGTGGACTTAACTTGTCGACTTGTGAAGAGTGCTTCCTATGAAGATGTCAAAGCAGCCATAAAGTATGTTTGTGTGAAGTGTCCAGCTTTTATGCTCTTGTTGCAGAGTTGGTTTATGCACGTGTAGCCATGTATTAGGTTAAATCTATAAGATTGTCACTGTATGACTAATGATCTTTGATATCTTTCATGAAAGGTATGCATCAGAGGGGCCACTTAAAGGCATTCTTGGATACACAGATGAAGATGTAGTGTCTAATGATTTTGTTGGTGACTCGAGGTATAATTTCTCTCTGCTGCATTCTTCTTGATTTTTGTTTTATGATGAAAGTTATTATTTAAATATTTACAAGTCTTGTTTGTATCTGCATTAGTTTATAGAACACCTTTTTTTGTTGTTGATGTTGGTTCATGATGACCAAACATCAAATTTTCATTGACAATTAAGAATTGGCAAATCAATCAATAATGCATTGCTTATACAAATATATTACATAAAAGTAATGCATAAATAACAAAAACAAAAGTGTATGTGCATTACGCCTATAACATTTAACATGTGTGATGGTGAATGTTCGACTTAGCAAGTCAGGTTGTAATTTAACTGCTTATAACACTAAAACTATCAATAATTCAATAGACCATTAACTGCTGTAAGTTGTGAATAAAATTTATGTAATAGAAAGTGTTCTCAAATTAACACTGCATTTTTAAGGGCTCAACTTTATTGAATTTCTGCTGTTCCAGGTCAAGTATATTTGATGCAAAAGCTGGTATAGGCCTTAGTGCATCCTTCTTGAAGCTTGTTTCGTGGTATGACAATGAATGGGGATACAGGTAAGTAACATCTTTCTTTCACTCTCAATTGCACCTTAGGCACATTTAGACACAAGCTTTCTGGTGATATGTCTAGCTCGGTGAATGACTGAAGGCAAACTTACTTTTTCCCTAATTGACAGCAACCGAGTTTTGGATCTCATTGAGCACATGGCATTGGTGGCAGCCAACTACTAAATATGAGTAGAGATGAACAGCTGCTGTGTCACTATATTTTTTTAGCGGTTGCTGAGTTTGGCTGGAGAGGTAGTTATACGATTAATAGGATTTTGGATTTTTTTTTATTTGAATGAGAACATTTATTAAGATGCGAGTTTAAAAGTCGCATATGATGATGCAATATGAAAATAATGAAAATTCTATATGTACGAGCATTTGAAAGTACATCTGTCTGTCTGGATTGTATTATAATATACAGTTTCACTGAAGGAGGATCCTTTGTTCTTCTTTCTGATAAGCTTTGTCAGGGTCAAGTTAAAGGATGTTAATTTGATCTTTGATGCCAAAATATTTCATTTCCATGTGATTGTGTATGAAGTATATTTTGCTAGAGACAATTGAGCTTATCCCTGGTTTATATCCATGGGTCATGGTATATGTGGAATTGACTCTGTTACTTGCTTTGATTAAGAAACCTTATTTGACAAATAAAAATAAGAATGAATAGTAATAATTCCATAATATATCTATAGCGTTTTATTCATTTAATTTTATTACCAAAAATCAATTATTTAAGATAACTCAAGTAAACACTTTGTTATACTTTGAAAGGAAGCTTGATATAATGATCAATTTGAAATTATAATTCTTATTAAGGATATCTGTACAAAGGAAAATATTTGAGGTTCATATTTGAAACAAAACAGATCAAAATGTGTCCTAAGATTCCCTGGAACACAATTCTACCAGCAGCATAGGAAAGTGTCATCGACCTCTTTATGCATTAATATTACATCATATATCTATGAAAAGTATAAAACATGAAGTCACATAATGAAGATGTTACCTCTCAAAAAAAAAAAAAAAAAAGACCAAAATGAAAGAACAAATATTTGAATGGAAATTTGTGCTCAAGACATTGTAGAGTCACAGCTTTGAAAAATTGAGTACAAACAATAACTCCGTTTGTGTTCCATGCATAGACTCGTGTTATGTGAATCATGTCAACAGTGCAATGCATAGCTCCAAACAAGCACTTGGCCAAACAAAACTTGATAAATAATGGTCTACTAACGCCTGAGTTCAACCTCCAATTTCTGAGCCCTTTGTAATTACAGCACTGTATTAGTAACTAAGCAAGACAAGTATAGCAAGGCGAAACTAACCATTCCTGAAAACTCCATTGGTTTTTACTGTACAAATGGCACCCCAGAGTTAACACGTCTTGCATATTCTTCATACTGAGGACCAAAAAACCGCCTCAAGTGATACTCTTCATACGGTATTCGTTGTGCAAAGAAGCGCCAAACAACATAAGCAAATGCAATTGTCGAAAACGGATTACATAGCATTATCTGCGTGCCAACTGCCCAGATCAAGAAACCAGAGTATCCTGGGTGACGGACAAACTTATAGACTCCATGAGTAACCAGTTTATGATGCTCCTCGTGATTAGTCCTGATCAAATGCGTGAAGGCCCTACCAGCTGTTATAATTGCCAACTTACGGATGATTTCCCCAACTATGACCAGTGCAAGTCCTAGATTGCTAACCCACCAGTGTTCCTTCAGTTCAGGGACTAAAAGAATTTCAACAAAATACTCCAGGAACGACAAGATCATTGCAAGAATATAATGGTTGCTGATCAGAAGAGACGAGAGAGTGACATTTGACATCCCATGAATGGCAGTTGCTAATATGTATTCAGAACCATGGAAAAAGGCTAATGCCAGGAACATCTGAGACAACTGTCTGACAGCTGTATAAGTGAATACTATCGTCATTTTCGTTGAAAGGAAGTCAGCCAAACTTTGTTTCCAATTCACCAGTTTGACAGTACCTAAGAGTAATCAACTATCTCAGAATTCAATATTTTTCAACGAACTCTTAACTATAAAACATCTTGGTGGGTTTTTTAACATCAGACCTGAAAAGGGTGAAGAGCATTCTGATATTAGTACTGAGATCTGTCGCTCCAAAAATGACATTTCTGTGAAACAATGGAAAATAACAAAAGGAAAAAAATGAACACAGAGTTTGGGGAATGTGTTTAAACTGCCAGCAGGAAAATCACATAGCAGCTTTTATCATGGTATTAGGTAAAAATTTATAAAATGGTGATAAACAAGTACAAGATAATTTAAAAAAAAAAGTGAAAGAAGAAAAAGAAAAAAACCACAAACTTCTTTAGAAATTTTACTCTAAGAAAACTGTTTAGTAGTGACAACTATACATTTTTCGAACATATATTTCCCATATTAATTTACTTCAAGTTTATTTAGATTAATAAAATACAAAGCATTTAATTTTCAACCAATGCGACTTGTCAAAATCAAAATAATAACTAAAAAAGAAAAACAAAATTTTCCTCTCCTCTTGTTTTTTTTTCTCGACTACCAAAAAGAGTGTTCTATACATGCATACTAAATCAACAACAAATAAGCAAAGCACCTGAATGTAGCCAATAAAAATCAAAACTTTCGTCATAAGCTACTGGTATCAAGATCATAGGATGGATGATGAAATTTCAGAATGAAACTTCAATTCAAAGAATACAAAATTTAAGAATTCTGAACAATTATACAAAATCGAAGACCAATTATAGAAGGTGCTGACCATAATGGAGGTGGACGCAGAGCAAAACCCAGCCTTTCTTGCTGTACGAGGCAGATTGTAGAGAGAGAAAGCTAGGGATTTCTGAGCTCCTTTTCTCTCTCTTCAAGTTTCGTTCTCGGGTCTCTGTATCTCTCTCAGACGGGTGGGCTCGTGTCTGTTATTTTTGTTCCATTTAAACTATAAACACTAACAACATATTCAAATTACCAAAAAACCCTTCTTTCCATCCATTGTATAATGTCAAAATAAGTTTTTCTTCTAAGCTTTTAAAAAATTGATCTAATTTATAGAAACTGATTTTCTACCTTAAAACTGATAATATTTTAAAAAATTGATCTAATTTTTTTATATCTAAAGAATCAAATCTTGGAACGATTATTTTTTGAAACCATGGATAACATTATTTATTACACTAAAAGGGCACAATNCATATTTATTACACTAAAAGGGCACTATTGAGAAAAAATATCAATAATGAAACTAAAGTTATCAGATTTTGAATACATTACTAAGTGATATTTTCTTTATTTACTTTTGTCATTTGATATGATATATTTTTATATATAAGCATTCATTTATATCTTTAACAATTATAAATGGAATTCATATAACATTTAAAATTCTTGATAAATTCAATTGGTGCATTTAACACTTAAGAAAAGACATATATAAATATAGAGTATTTCTATAGTGCATGCAGATGTCAACAAATTAAATTTGCACATATAATTATACAAAGATATTTGGTAAAAATTGTTATAAGAAATGTTGAATTGGAAAATTGGTCTAGAAATTACCTGCATCTACAATGCATAATTAATCTAGATGACAATGATATTATATAGCCAATACAAGATCCGAGTTAACATTTTCAATTACCCATCAACTTTGATGATTATTTAAAATTCTTACGAAACCAAAGCGAAATCTTAATGAACAAAACAAGTATGGCATCCATAACGAAATAAAAATTTGACATGATCGAACAGGTGTAGAGCAAGTTCCAACTCCCAGAACAAAGCAATTGGTTGGCATATATGAAGACCTAATACCTTGTTATTATCCTTTTCTATTCTGTTGGATAAATAGACTAAGCTCAAAAATCAACATTCTATACAAAATCATCATATATATCAAACTCAAAACCCACAACATTTTAAGGTCTCAAATTTTAGGTCTATGATATACTATCATCACTTTTATTCCAAAGTTCCAAATTCAAGCACACCATTGTTCAACAACCCAATAAAAACAGGGGTTCATACAGGTCGAACCAGTCAGAATCTTGCTCCAAGCAAGGTCAACAAGAAATTCTTATAGTCTCCTGATGTGTCGCCTATAACATCGTCGTCAAGGCTGGCTTTGTACATGTTTGAATACTGCTCTCTGATTTTCATGGCGTCAAATTCTGCTCTTGTTACGATGGCTCTACTTAGAGAGTCTTCATCTGTCCCCAGTCCAACAATGGAGTCTCTGATAACCTGTTGATCATCCAAGAAACAAAAGGAAGTGATGATGTAGTTGGGAAAAGGAGATCGTTCCATTTTCTCCATATCGAAAACTAAAGCTCACAACACAGGAAGCAGCAGTGATGAGTAAAAGGAAAGTTTTAACTTCTGCAAAACTACATAAAAGTCGGAAAAATGCAGCTTAATAATTGTATTTAGTCAAAACTATAACAAATGGCCAATAATATATATTTTTTTCCGTATAGACGGACAGAAAAAACTACCTCCGCAAAATGCTTGTCTGGAGACTCTATGCACACAATCACCATCTTTAAGAGAGACTCCAAATCACCATTCCCACAACTTTTAATGTCCTGTTGAGGAAAGTGCTCAATGAATAGGCCAACAAAAGATTTAAAATAAAGAAACAGGTGTTTGTTGATCAATCAACTGCAGAGACAATACCTGGTCGATGGGGTTTCCATAGTTTTGCTTATAACACTTAAAAGTTTCTCTTAGCTGAAAGATATTCCTAGTGCTGAGTATCCATACAATAAAGTCATGATCTAACAGCTTTTTTTTTATGCCTTCATGTAGAATAGATGCCTCTGAATTGGCAACAGTAAAATCCACCTCCTCTTCATCAAATCTGTAGGAGCTCACTAGACCCAATAGAAGCTATGCGATAAACATATTATTAGTCAAGAGGGTGCATCCTCATACTAAATTAAACTACTAAACCATACGCATAAAGACAGGCCTACTTGATTATATTTTGGGATTTATTAACCAATTTACTGCACATCAAGTGATCAAACAATAGATTTTTCGATACTCAAAAACTTTCTCACAACAAAATTTTCGAAAGAAACTAAACAACCATAAGCAGCAGCTTCAGTGACCTTGACTTTCCACATGCAGTCTGAAAGATTTTATTTTTCCATGCCAATTTATTTCAATTAAGAAAAGTGATTGATGAAATCTGTACATAACAATGTTCTTGGGCACTCATTGTTGACCATCGATTTTTTCTGCCAGTTTCTCAATTCCAAGCTAAGCAGTTGACCAACAGAAAAGGAATACTAGGAGCTATTATACAGAAATATGATCTGATTCTCCAAAATAAAATAAAAAATAAAAAAAATGCCCATCTCAATTTTTGTTTAAATATATAATAACCCTTATACCTTCATGAGGGGTGCAGAAACTGTAGAGGCAATATCCTCTTCGAGTGAACAATCATAGAGAGAACAATAGGCCTGCCTCACTGCCATCAAGTGGCGAGGAGAGGTTGTGCATGTTATCTCAACTATGACTTTTAGGTGTTTAACACCCCTCTTATGCATCTTGAGGGCATCATTCGTCAATTTCGCATCCCTTTCATGAGGATCATACGACCACAAAATTACTGCTTTCTGTCAAACACAATCACTAGAATAGTTACCACATGAATTAGATCTTTACTACTAATTTTATCATTGAGTTAAGGGTTAGGCGATTAAGGCAAGTTACAACTGGTTTAAAAATTTCTTATTCTCCCAATTACTTTATGAAGAGCAAAGCTTAAGGAAAAATAAATAAGAAGCATACTCCGAAATCTCCAGAGAGTTCAGAATGGAGACGGCTAATGAGGGACTCGTTGTAAAGCTGCTGGTAAGTCTCTTTGATTTTCCTCCTTTGGCTTGCATTTCTGTGTCCTAATATCCATATTACTGCATTTTCGTCTGTTCCCAATCCTATAACACCATTTACACAGCCCACATAAATTTAAAAAAAAAAAAAAAACTACAATCAATTATTTGAAAAATAACAGCTAATAATCCCAATACCCAAACAGAACGAAAATCCAAGCGAAGAAAGAAAATCAGAAACTGGAAACGATCAAACGTGAAATAGACGATTATCCAAAATCAAAATCAATCCAAAAAAAGAAAAGAACGTAAGAAGAATCAGATAGAAGCAATCTAAATATATAGCCAAAGCAAGAGAATTAGTTGAAGAACACTGATTACTCAGCAGGTTAACCAATTTTCCAATAACCCATTAAACAAAAAAGAAGGAAAAAAAAAAAAAGAATATGTATAAACGAATAACTGAAAGTCCAAATGGAGAAGAACATTAGAAATGGAAAATGATCAAAAAATTCAGTCCCATGACCCTGAACCAAAGAAAAAAAAAAAAAAACAAAGTTGGGAAGCATACAGTAGCCGACTCATTTACAAAAGACACATTATCGAAATAAATAAATAAACAATAAACACTCTTAAACTCGGGAAATTTTCAGCATTGACCAACGAGTGCCATTGACAAAAGAAGAAAACATAAAAACAAAAACTTTGACCATAAAAGAAAAGAAATAATCAAAATCAACGAGAAAAATTGAAGAGAGAGAGAGAGAGAGAGAAATTGAAGAACCATCAAAAGCTTGTTTGAGGCGCTCACAGTCCTGAGCCGGGGAAGGAAGGAGTTCGGGTACTCTGAGAGTAGCCATTCCGCGATAATCCTCCGAAAACGATACCGTTTCATTCAAACTCCTTAGTTTATGCTCTGAGGAACTCCCCAGTCTTCCAAGTAGTCCCTGCATTTTAGGCCGTTTGTTACTCTCTCTTTCTCTTTCTTTCCTTCACTTTCAGTTTCAGTTTCAGTTTTTGTTTCGCTTTGCCTCTAGCCTCGCTGCGCTGATATTCAAGCTTCTTCTCCGCAACCAACCAGCACTCTCTTTCTTTGACTAAAATACCCCCTCATGTTTTGCCAATTCACGGAAATGCCGTGTTTGGTACTAAAATTTCGTAGCCTGATTGGATAATAGATAAGTCTCTCTGCCTGCCTGCACATGTTGAAAATGGATAATAACTTTTTTATTTTTATTTTTTTAGTCTGATAACAGTGTGGCCCTCTTTTCCATTTAAACCCTCCAAATATTTTTGTTTTGCAAAACAATCCTAGTCCTTGGTTTTTATGTAAAATGAGATATGCCCCTCTGGTTTTATGGTTTTAGGATTAGGGCACTGTATTTTACGAATTATAATTTTCTTCCTACGCTCTTGAAGAATTATAAATTAGCAACCTTGCCATAATAAATTCAGCTCTTTTTTTTTACACAACTTAATTTTTGCGTTACTTTCGTGGTAGCCAAATAGGATGTTTCAAAAACATATATCTTAACTATCCATTAATTAAGTTTTTTTTTTTATGTTTATCAAACTTAGACGTTCATTGACATAGAATGCAACATATATATATATAAAAAGTAATCATAAATGCATCATAGTTTGATAGAAAATATATTATTATTATTAAAGTTTAACCGCAAATAATAATACCGTTCTCTAGTATCTAAACATAAAAAACAAAAACAAAATTCATTCCGTGTTTGAACAAGCTGGTAGGTCCTAAATAATTTTGATGACCTAATTTTCAATATAATATTTGAAAATAATATATTTCATTTCAAAAATGAATAGGAAATTTTTTTATACAAAATTTTTTTAGTTACAAAAATGATAATACTTTGACGCGTAAAAATGTTGAATTAAAAAAATAATTAAAAAGAATATATTTAATACAGAGTTTAATGAATTTAAATATAATTGTAGATTTTATAAGAATTCATAGATTTTTATAGAATTATATGGATTATGTATAGAATTCATAAGAATTCAATGAAATCCATTAAAATCTATCATTTTTTAAAATCTTTTAAAGTCAATGACTTTTTAAATACGTTCAGATTTTAAACGACTTCTATAAAGTCTTAATTGAATACAATTAAATTTTAATAGACATTATAAAATCTATTAAAATTTTAATTGAATACCTCTTAATTTGTATAAACTTATCTGAATTCTGAATTGAATACTTATACATTTTTAAACTCTTTTAATACAGCTCCTAAGTTTGAATGCTAGAGTATAATGAGTTACAGATTATGCAATCATATCATAGTCAAGATTTTAGGGAGAGAAAAAACAAAGGCAAATAAGAAAAGTTTCTTTTTTGTTTTTTTGTAAAAAAAAAAAGAGACATGTTATCATCACATTGGTTGTTGTCTAGTTTTCAAAAACTTATACAGCTATATTGATGGATATTTATCTTATTCATTTTTTGTTTTTTTAATTTTAAATTTACTATTTTTATTACTCTTTTTTTTATTCTTTTTATTTTTTGATGAATCTCTCTCATTCAAGTTCTTTAGTCACATAAATGATGGGCAAACAACCCCCCGGGAAAAATAATTCATTTCGGTTATGAAATATGTATAATTACTTGTATTAAACAGCTATAATAGATAATAGCTATATTGTTCACTATAGACTCATTGTATTATATGAAGCTAATATCCTTACTAGCACTATGACCAAGACAGTTCGAATTAGGTTTGAATCCAAAATTGTCCAAGAATTGTTGGAACCTAGGATTGACCAAAAGCAGTTGGAACATAGAATTGAATGGGCCTAGACCATAGACTCTCCAATCAGAGCTTGGATCACAGCTACCCGAAAGGGCTAGGACCATTGACTGACAAGATGGGGCTGGAACCATGGACTCCCCAATAGGGATCCAAACGAGACCGAACCCTGAAAAATATATATATATATGTTGCGGATAAAATTAGCTAAAATCACAAAGTGTTTATTCTAATTAATACTCCAAAATCTGATGGTGAAGATTAAGATTTAGTGGTTATAAACTACTATTTTTATGCAAAAAATGGAATAATAATTAAGATCATGATCTCATAGAAGATGCTGAAAGCTGTAAATTATATTTTAAAATAGGAAACTATATACATTTAGGGTAGGATCAGTTGTTCATCTGTATGTGTATTATATTATAAGTGTTTTTTGGTAAAAACAGAAAGAAAAAAAAAATGGACATGAATCATTAATTTACTTTGAAATCCAAACAAAACGTTTGAAAGGGCTCAACTGGATCCTTTTACTTTTGGGCTTCCAAGACTAAGCCTTATGAGCCGAGTAATCATTTGGGTCTTCCTCTTGGGCTATAGAACCCTTTTAAACTTTTGATCTACAAACAAATATAATTCATCTATCCACCTTTTTTTTGGTAATCAAATTCATCTATCCACCTATTATACGAAATAAAAGCAGTTTTTTTGTTTTTTGTTGTTGGCAAATTAAAAAATAATCATGTTTCCTTGGCGGAAAATATAAAGTGTAACAAACTGGGGAATAATTATGAATACACCAAAATTTATGTACATTAGTTTAAAAAATAATATAGATGAGTATATGCAAAAATATAAAGGAAATGATCCATAAGGAAATTTTTCAAAGACTTCCATCTCATTAAATCAAAATTATATACGAGCTTGCTTTTTTTCAATTAAAATAGGTGAGAACGAGATCTTTTGGAGAACGGATACAATAATAATAAAAATAAATATATATGTATATATATATGTGTGTGTGTGAGCTGTATTTGCATCTTTAATTATCTGATCTTTGAATATTTATCAACATTTTGATCAAAGGTTACTAGACCCCATGTTTCCATGTGATTCAGGTGCCTCATCATCAACGGTATCTTTATATGTATATCAAAATACAGCTAATAATTAAAATATTAGGTCATCATTTCAGTACGTACGAATTAAAATTTAATTTTTTACTTTTGATAAACATAAAGCTGTTCATTTAAAGAATAATTATCTGTCTTTTCTTTTTCTTTTTAAAAAAATAGTACTTGATCAAATAATCTTCGACTGATAATAATTTCTTTTAAAGCTTACAAAGAAGAGATTATATTCTTATACGTGACCAAACACATAACTTTCTTTAATTAACTCTCTTTTTTTTAAGTCTAAAAAATAAGAAACATTATAAGTCATAATAATAGAATAGTCACCAACTTTTTTTTAACAAAAACTTACGTATACCAAGTAATTTGTGTGACTTTTTTTATTTGATTGTCTATCTAATTAATACTAACTTTTGCATGTAAGCCTATCCGCATCATTAATTAATAATGTTCAATATAGTTTATAAATAAAATATCTCTCATTGAAGGACGAAATATATATATATATATATATATATATATATCATGAATTTGCTTAGCTGTCCAACAACTCCGTGTCCATACATGAAACTTACTTTGCCTCCTGATAAAGAAACACATGGCCTATGCATACAGATTTCTTTGAATTCCCAAGGTTAATAATTGTTATATATCCTATAAAATCAGAAACCCCATATGCATAATATTTATTACAATCAAATTTATCCAAAAGAAATATATTATACATAATTATATATAGCTACTACTTTATTCCCTCGACCTCATCACTAACCAACCAAACAGTATACATGGAACGTATTAATCAAATTAAAAAAAAAGTACAAAAACAGCATGGCCCATCACATTTATCCCAAAAGAAATAAAATATATATTAATTATATATTAATGGTTCATACCTACTACCTTATTCCTTTGTCCTCATCACTAATTAACCAACCAAAAAGTAATCTTACCAAAAAAAAAAAAACCAACCAAAAAGTAATGAATTCACCAAAAGAAACAAAAAACAAAAACAAAAAGTAATGAACTTATGGACAAGGATCATTAATGTATACATATTTCTATGTTAAACTAGTTTGCAGTTTGGACCTTCCTCTTTGATCGATTGTTCTGGTTATCCTTGTAAAAAATCAAAGTCTATGTCCCGAGTGTATAATATCTAAGTTTTTCTGTTAGATAATATATGTATATGTATATGTATATGTCTATGTACTTGGATTAAAACATCCTTTTTAATAATGATAATAAGAATATCAGAATAATAAATTAAAAAAAATTTATTGCTTGTTTGTTTGTCAATTTTGTTCGAAATAAAATTAAAATTTTCATTTAATAAGTCTTTATGAAGACAACCTAATGGTAATGTCAACATTCTTCAATTCATATGTGAAGTTTTGGATTTGAATAACCTTAATGATAAAATAATTTTCATTTCGTAGACATATGGGTATTAGTGACTACTTTTATTTATTATGTTTTGAATTTTGGCAACTTTGTTAGTGAAATAAATATATGAAATATAAAAAAAAAAATGTAATATATATGTTAAATATGTTTTTGTCAAGGCATATGAAAATGACTTCTTATGTATTATATCATAGCTCATTGTTTAGAAAAAATTAAGACAAATTCTATATATAAGTGTGTGTAAATATATAAATAAAAATGAAAGCTAAAATATATGGATGAGTTTTATGATTACACTTAAAAATTAACATATATTTATTTCATTGACATTTTTTTGTCCAACATATTTGATTGACATTTAAATGTTGCAATTCACTAGTATTACAGAAATAATTTAGAAACATTAATATTTTCATTTAACTTTTAATATATGAGGGGTATATATATAATTTTTATATTTTCTTGGTGGAAAACTAAAACAAAACAAAATTGGGATAGATGTGCAATAACCATATTTTAAGGTCGAACAACATAAAACAAAACAAAACAAGGGCTCAGTAATATGCTCTAAAGTCTGAGGACATATGTGAAAGAAATAATATGAAATGCATATTAAAGTCTTTCAAAAGATACAAGTAATAAAATAATATGTAACGCTTTCCATGTTGCTTTTTAAGTGAAAAATTAATCAAAGACTTTCAACGTTGCCCCAATTAATTAAATTAATATGCATTTAATTATTGTTATTTATTTTAATTACTTTGAAGAGTAACACATGGCACTTAAAAATTGACTGTTGAGTTGGCTTGATTTCCCATCTCTAAGACCATATTATTATTTTATTTCATTGTATTATGTTCATTGTTCACATGGGTAGGCAACTATTTCAGCCAAAAAAAAAACACGGTAGGCAAGTTACGAAAATGTACATTAATTGAAATGACGAAAATGACCATCATTTTTCCATATAAATAAAGCATAGCAACGAAGCTATCCCATTCGCTGATTCTGACTTGTTTACTGTTCTAAATCAAGTCCAAGTCTCCAAATTTCGCACCCAAAAAAAAAGAAAAAAAGAAAAAACACACCAAACCAACAATGGCTCTCTCTGGTGACTTGGGAACTCTCACCAAAGCTTTCTCAGGTTTTTCTACAATTATTTCCCTTTTCAGTGCACTTTTTTATCCCCATTTCAATGTTGTTGTTGTTGTTAAGTGTGGGGTTTTAATGATTTAAGTTAAAAGTAAGTTCAAATTGTGACGAATTTCTTAATTTTTGTGGAACTGATCGAATTGTTGCTCTAAATTCCTTTATTTACACATTCTTCTTTCCCATTTAAATGACGTCTTTTCGTTTTTATCAGTTTCAATTGTGATTTTTATGATTTAACTTGAAATTGAGTTGAAGTTCTATACAAATTTCTTAATCTTTGTGAAAAAATGACCAAACGATTGCTAAAACTTGTATTGTTTCCACGTTCTTCTTTCCAATTTCAAATATTGAATTTCTTCATTTACTTATTATTTTGCCTGTTTTTTAAGTGTGCTTTTTATTTTTCTTAATAGAACAGTCTCATTATCTCAAAGTGAGCTAATTTTCCTTGGATTATATAGTAAAAAAAATTGAAATTTCTTTTCCTTTTATTGGTTTGGAAGGACTGGGAGTGGACGAGAAGTCGTTGATTTCGATACTGGGAAAATGGCATCCAGACCAGACCAAATCGTTCAGAAAAGGGTCTCCAGATTTCTTTGTTGAAGATGAGCGTCAGTTCGAACGCTGGGATGATAACCGAGTCAAGCTTCTCAAACACGAATTCATGCGCTTTAAGGTATTTTTCTATTTATTTTTTCCTTTTAATTTTAATTTTTTTTCCTTTTTTTGTTTTTCAGTAAAACAAATAAAGATTTTTAAATGTTATCTGTGGCGATCTTGATGATGATCAGAACGCGGTGGTTCTGTGGACCATGCATCAATGGGAGAGAGATGCTCGTTTGATTAAGGAGGCCTTGAAGAAGGGCCCACAGTCTTATGGTGTTATCGTGGAGGTTGCATGCAGCAGATCATCTGAAGAACTATTGGGAGCTAGAAGGGCCTACCATTCCCTCTTTGATCACTCCATTGAGGAAGATGTGGCCCACCATGTCCATGGCCCTGAACGCAAGGTACACTCCATCACCCCCTTGAACACTTCCACCACATCACATTTTTATTTTATTTATTTATTGACCTTTAATGGCTATATAATAAATTCCTTAATGGGTATTTTCTAAATACACCCAACAAATATAATTAAAGACATAAAGATAAAATATGAATAAAGTAGGTGTATTTAGAAATTCTTCTTCTTTTCACATGAAGGATGAACCTCTAGACTTTTTTTTTTTTTAATAACAAAAAGCTCCATTTATACCACAAAAAGAAACAACTTAATCCAAATGTAATTGAGCACCAATAATAGGAAGCACAGCCTCAAAAGAAAATTCATCAAAATGAAAATTAACAAGGCTCTGTAAAGAGGACTTATTGGTTGCCAAATCTGCAACTTTAGCCTCCCTGCCAGCCAGCAGCAAGGATCTTTGAAAGAAAAGATTACTCTGAAGAGCTAGACTTTGCTTTTTCAAGATTGTAAATGATGAATTCCTTTTTGGCATTTAACAGCTCTTGGTGGCACTGGTGAGTGCATATAGATATGAAGGACAAAAGGTGAAGGACGATACTGCAAAATCTGAGGCAAAGACACTTGCTAATGCCATTAACAATGCAGATAAGAAAAACCCCATTGAAGATGATGAGTTGGTAATAATACTATCCACAAGGAGCAAGCCCCATCTTCATGAAGTCTATAAGTACTACAAAAAGCTTTATAACAACAACGTTGATGAGGTAAATGAAAGATATTGATCAAATTGTTCAAGGCCTTTTTTTTCCATAAACTAAGTAATTTTCTGTTTTTGTAGGATCTTGATGGTGATTTGAGGTTAAAAGAAACAGTCCAATGTCTATGTGTTCCTCATAAATATTTCAGCAGGGTAAGTAAGCCCTATTTGATCATGTGCTTGGATAATTGCTTACTAGTTTTTAAAACATCGAAACAGTACTCTTTTTAATGAACAGTTTTGAGTTCTAAAAATAGTTTTTTAGTACATTCTAAACCAAGTTTCTTACAAGTTTACATAATGCCTCTTGAGTTACTCTTCCTCAGGTATTGGAAGCAGCATTGAGAAATGAAGCAGACAAGAGTACCAAAAAGGGACTCACTAGAGTAGTTGTTACTCGAGCTGATACTGATATGAAGTTGATCAAAGAAGAGTTCCACAGTGAGTATGGAATTTCCCTATCGAAGAAAATTGAAGATACAACTCATGGGAACTACAAGGATTTCGTACTTACCTTGATTGCAAGAGGAGACTAAATGACAAACACATATCATATCAAATTTTATGAGTCGTCGAGATCTTCGAGCTTGTTTGGCCATGAGTTGAGAAAACTGTTTACTAGTTTTGAAAACTAAGGAACAGAGTTTCAACTGCTTGACCAAGAAATGAGCTAACAATCGAGTTTCAGTTGTTTTGTTTTTCTTTGTTGAATGTGGTTGCTGTTATTGTTCTTTTTCTTGGAAGAGTATCTTGTTACCATTGAGAGAAACCATAATAATAAAAGTGCTAATTCAGCTTCTCAACTGCTTTCTGTCTTCATTGCTTAGACTTTATATTCAAATGCTGTAAAAATATTACAATTTTTGATGAATGATGCAAATATCTTTTACGGCATTTCTATAACGTTGCTAAAAGATTTACCTATTACATATCAAAATGTCGAAAAGACATTTTTGACATTAGAAAAAATTAATGCAGCAAATAATAATTTCATTTTTTTTTATAGTATCTTTAAGTTTTTAAAAAAAGATTGTTATATATCAAAAGAATACTGTGAATACTTTTTACAACATTTCCATTATATGTGGCAAATAAAACTGTAAAAACGTACCAGCATTTTTAAAAATGTTATTAAATATTTACGACATTGCTTTTATCCACAAATTTGTAGGTGCCTTTAAAAGTGTTAAAAAAATATTTACCCGAATTTTCTAGGCTTTTTGTGAATTAATTATATGATGTAAAAGATAAAAATTTACTAATTAAATAGTAAGAAAAGTTAGGCAATTCTTTAAGGAATTCAATTATTGGGAAATGATATATATATATATATATATATATATATATACTAATAATTATTAGAAAATGACACCGTGCTATTTGGGTGGTAGGAATTAGATGAGAGACAATAAATTTAGTGTTAGACTAGGAAATTGAATATATATATCAAAGTAATTGTTATTAAATGCTCATCATGCCATTTGCCCATTTGGTTTTGCTGACAAATGCATCCATTAATTAGCTGTTTATTACCAAAGGTATAGAGGCTATCTATGACTATGGTTATTATATAAAAGTATTTGTAAGTTTTATTCAGCGCTAAATTATTGAGAATATTATAATTCCTGTTAAAAAAAGAAAAGAAAAAGAAAATTGTTTGATAAAGGTTCAACTACTGTTTCCTACATCAAAAGCACATTGTAAATTATAAAATATTAAACATTCAGAAAAAGAAGTAAACGATATCACACCTGCGATGGCTAAGGCTAATCCCGTTTTCAATCCAGTTAATAACAGCTTTTGAGTCCAATTTCAATTTACAATGGAAAAGGCCCATTTTGAATTGTGCGTCAAGAAAAGTGATGGACCGAAATCCTATTTGGTTCACATCGAAGTATGACTATTCCAAAGCCATTTTTATATCGATACCCACTTCACTGTTATTTTAGTTTATTATTTTTTTATTTAACTATTTATGTTTACTATTTCATCAGTCTCGTATATATATTTTACCTATTTTATCTCTATTTAATTATCTAGTACCATTAAACCCAAATCACCGGCATTATCACTCCCATAGAAGAAATCCACCCTGAATAACAAACTTAATTTCATAAAATCTACAGCGAAGAAGAGAACTGTAGGCAAAACATAAAATGTTGAGTCTGAATGCCAGTTGACCCAACAACAAACTAATGTGAAGCAACCCAAATAACAATCGACCAAAAGTGTGTTGCTTAAAGTTTAAAAAAGAAGCAAAATTTGGGACTGAATAACACAACTGTTCTTCCTCGTCCCTTGGGAACACAAACCGTCTTCAACAAGAGTGGTGTGTGCTCTCAAGGGTGAGGAAAACACTAAAAGGCCACATGCCTTGTCTTTTTCTTTCCTGTCCATTGGGAAACACACTGTTTTTATCATGGGAAATGTGTTTTTCAAAAACAGAGAAAAAGAAGGCATACAACCTTAGGCCTCCATTTCTTTTTCTCGTCTTTGGAAAAACACACCGCCCTAGTTAAGAGCGGTGTTTGCACCCAAAGGGCTCTCTCTGTTTTGTTTTCTGTCCTTGGTAACGCACTGGCCTTTGCCAAAGACACACAATGTGTGTTACCAAAGGTGGGGAAGAAGAAATGGAAACCCTATGTCCTAAGTCTTCTTCTTCCCCACTGTTGGTAACAGAAAGGCGGTATGTTTTCCAAAAAGTGGGCCAATTATTGTTGTCTTCAACATCTGTTTTTCTGAATTTTATTTTTTATTTCCAATAAATTTTAAAAATCATGCACAACGATCAAGTACATTAATGTATACTTTTACAACATTATTATAACAAAAAAAATTACTTTGATGGATGTTCGAGTTGGATTTAATATTGTTAAAAATTTCTAAAAAAATTGAAAATGAAGTCCAAAGCTTGAAAATGTGTGATTTTGTTAACATGGTGGTGTTTCAAGCTAGTAAATACAAATAAACTCGAAAGAAAATCAATAGAAAATTATAAAATACGGAAGGAAATGAACGGGTTCACGACAAATGATAAAAACAAGTAGTTATTTGCTAAAGAAAAATACAAATGGTAAGTAGCAACATTAAATAAAAAATGAATAAAATGAAAAATATGGATATGCATGAGGCGCTGACATTGTGGGCATGAATAGCTAAAATAAAAAAAATCGGCATGGAATATTAATGTCTTAGTGAAGTGAGCATCTATACAAAATTTTTTAATTATTATTATTATTGTTGCAGTTAGTTTCGAGATACCATATGGAAAGTTTGGAAATTTTGTTACTATCTCTTTTCTCTTGAAATTAATAAAATTATAAAGAATGCCATTTGATATATATATATATATATTTAATTTTCCCTTATTCTTCATTTAATTTTAAAATTATGAACAAAAATGACTTATTAAAATTTACAGTTGTATTTTTTCCAATGTAAATACTAGTGATCATTAGTAGAGGTGACAAAAATGACAAAAAAAAAAAAAATTCAACTTTCCAAAAAGGATTTGACAAGATCACGAATGTTAATGTGATTTCGCAATTTATTGCCATTTTAATAAATCAATACCCTCCAGTAGTAGCTCGTAATGACTTTAAAATTTGGTTAGCATGCAAGTTGATCATTTACATTTTTGTAAACATTAATTTTATAAGGGAAAAATAAAGTGCCATACTTTGAAAAACAAATATTTTCTAGCAAATTGATACCTAGAGAAAAATTCGATGGACAATTAATTATTACTTCATTAAAGTTTTTTTTCTTATTTCCCTAGAGATTAAATAAAATGGAGCGCTCACTACAAAAAAAAACGATGTTTAGTGACAGAAAACATTGTGATGGAAATGTACCCGTCACAAAACAATATTTTCTGTGTCGGACATTTCAAATAAAATGCAGCACTGTACTTAAATGCTAAAATATTTTTTGTAATACTTTTGGAGTTGTAATAAATGTTGTCAAGAAAAATAAATAAATCTGCATATATACTTGTTTGAATTGCCGAAAAGATAGGAAGTGTTTTTTTTTTCAATAATAAAAAGAAAAAAAAACTCCAAGTTGATGCTTTTTCAAAATAAGTTTTTCAGGAAATAAAAAAAAAATACTTGTGCATTAATCAAAATATTAAAATACCATAAATGTTTTTTTTTTTTTTTTTTATTGTGTGTAACCAAACATTCCACCACAAATAGTTTTTTATTTTAATAAAAAGTAAGGGCTACAGAAAATAATTGTAAAGACTAAAGTGCACCAAAAACTATAGTTTAAGAACTAAAGTGCTAGAAATAATTTGAGAACCAAAGCACAACTATGACATAGTTCAGTGACTAACAAAACTAATAATTATTTTTGTTTACCAAACATTATAGGAAAGTGTTTTTTTTTTTTTAATCTTTTTGCAAGTGATTTTAGACATTTTAAAATCACTACCAATAGGACAATAAATTTATTCTCTTTCTAATTACAACAACAAGAAGAAAAAAGTATGGGCAAGAAGAAAAATTAAAGGAAAAAGTATGTTGGGGAAACGATATTATTTGATTATTATTGTTATAAAGAGACAACTATAATATTGCATCATAAAAAGGTTCGTGTAATATATAATAATTACTAATCCCAAAATTCACATCCTATTTCATGAGTCACCGCAGAAGGTGCCAACCACAGCAAAGCAGCCCTTGATTCTTGACTATGTATGCTAAAATCATCATTTATTTCTTCATTATTTGGTTCTTCACCAACATCATATTTAAAGTCAAACAATATTTCATACCTCGCATCATTTATATCTTGTACCGTCACTATTAGATGCTTCAGATCAGGCAAGGGTGGAAGGCATATTTTCTTTATAGTTTCTGGAATGAGCAGAGCCTACAAAGAGTTTACGGTAACAAAACCAACACAAATATGTAAATCCGTATACATATATAAATATATAAATGTAGACGTTATTAATGCCTATTAATAAAACCATATAAATATAATCTATTAGTAGTGAAAGATCGAAATTAATAATGCATGATGTGGACATACCTTTTTCCGTGGAACATACAACCTCAACGTAGTGAAGCTTAAGCAACTGAGACATGAAAGAAACAGTATGAGATTCAAGTACCAATTTTGATCAAGATGGTCATCTCGCCCACAAAGTTTCACATTGGCTTCTAATAGTTTGGGAGACTTTATCCAAAACGTCGACGTCTCATAAGCTTTGCAGTAGAGGTGGGCGCGGTCTGGTTTGGTCTGGTTTTTTATAAAAATTCAGACCAAACCATAAATGGCGGTTTAGCTTAACAACAAACCAAACCAAACCATTAGGACCATTCAAACCAAACCAAACCAAACCATTCATAAACGGTTTGGTCCGGTTTGGTTTAACGGTTTAGACTGCGACATTTAATTTTACAGTCCAAAATAACTACAAGACTAAAATTTAATTTTGTAGTTCAAAATTTAAACTAATTTTAATACTACAATATTAAATTCAAATTAAAAATATTACAATTCAAAATCTAAATTAAAACAAAGTATTACAATCCAAACTAAAAATTAAAAATATATATTAGTTATATATATTATTAATAAAAAAAAATATTATAAATGTATATAATATTAAGTGCGGTTTGCGGTTTGGTCTGGTCCAAAAATTATCCAAACCGCAAACCAAACCATTAATAACGGTTTTTTAACATAGTAAACCAAACCAAACCATTTTCTTCTACAAACCAAACCAAACCGAACCAAAAGCAACGGTTTGGTTCGATTTGAACGGTTTGGTTCGGTTTTGCCCACCCCTACTTTGCAGTCAAAGTAGACTAGATTTGGGGTATCAAAAGTGACGCTAGAGAGAAACTCGTCGTCAGACGGGTCACTACGATAATATTGGAAAATTCTGAGTGATTGGCTACGAATGTTCAAATCTTTGAATCCATAGCAGGATTCCAAAGTTAATTGCTCAAGAAAAGGAAGCCCAAAAACAGCGTCTTCCAACCACGAATCAATAGTCTGATTTAAACTTATACCTTCCAACCTAAGGATTGTTAAAGATGAACTTACATTGCTAAGTACAGACTCGGGTATGCGATAGGTAGCACAATCATACATGCGTTGGCTACGATAGTATAATTCCTTAACTGTATTTGATTTTGTGACTGAATTTAACCAACCATCTATAAATTCAGGAGTAATATTTGCGGTAGGCAGTCCATTATAATTGTACTCCAAATAAAGCTTGAGACTACTACTGCAAGTAAGCTGCTGGTTCAAACAGAACTTTTCTACTAACCCCACGAACTTTTTTTCCTTGCAAAGTTCCTTGAATTTATCATCGTACTTTAAAATTGGATCTTTAAACTCTTGGATGTTTAACGCGGTGTTGCTGTTGTTGCTGCTGCTGGTATCCAAACCTTGACAAGTATCCAAAGTTAATCTCTCAAGGAGAGGGAATCCACAAATATGGTTTTCCAACCAACCGTCACTGATTTTCAAGCGATGCACCAGCACTAGTCAGAGTCTCTAATGACGGTGCCCACCACAGCAAAGCAGCCCTGGATTCTGAACTATGTATGCTAAAATTTTCATTTGTATCTGCATCGCATATCTTCAGTTTTAGATGCTTAAGATCAGGCAGAGGTGAAAATTAAGTTTTCTTTATCTTTTGCGGAACGAGTAGAAAGTCCTGCAGAGAATTTCCAATAACAAAAAAATTAATATGAATATATATGAACTTATGTCTAGCTAGTAATCTATCAAATCAACCCTTTATGTTTAGGAATCATACATATAAAACGAATGGCCGTACGTATGCACATACCTTTGTGGGAAAATATTCCGAGGAAAGATTCAACCTCAGCTTGGTGGAGCTAGAGCAATTAAGACATGAAAGAAATAGTATCAGATTCAAATACCATTCTGTACAGTGTGAGCTGCAGAGTGAAAGACTCGCATTGGCTTCTAACAGATTATGAGAGTTTATTGAAAAGGTTGAAGTCACACGTCCTCTGTAGTTAAAATAGACTAGATTTGGTGCATCGAGTATGGCACTCTCTATGCTAGGGAAGAACTCGTGATTGCAGAAGAAAGATTTTAGAGTTTTGCTACGAATCTTGAAATCTACCAAACCTCGACAAGTATCCAAAGTTAATCTCTCAAGGAGAGGGAATCCACAGATATGGTTTTCCAACCAACCGTCACTGATTTTCAATTCACCTAAAGAGAGACTAGTAAGCGATGCACCAGCGCAGGTCAGATCTATACCGCATAAAGAATTTGTAAAACAATCAGTGCCGGCCGATTGAGATTGAATCTCATCCAATATAAAAAAATATCCACTCAGATGCAAATTCCGAATAGAAGGGCAACCGTGGATTAGTTTGACAAGTGTTTCAGAATCTCTGAATCTGGGATCAATCAAAGAAAGAGTTGTCAAAGAGGTAAGGCTAATAACACAATTTGGGTTTAAACTTATAGCTTCCAATCTATTAGCTCCTACTGGGTTCAGCTCCAGCTCAGTCCACCTCGGCTTCAGTTAGGTTCAACGGCAGCCAGATTCAGCTTCGGTTAGGTTCAGCTTCAGCTCAGTCCACCTCAGCTTCAATTATGTTCAGCTTCGGCTAAGTTCAGCTTCAGCTCAGTCCACCTCAGCTTCAGTTAGGTTCAGCTCGAGCCAGATTCAGCCTCAGCTAGGTTCAGTCCAGGTGCTAGGGTGAAATATTTTTTTTTTTTGCAGATTTTTTTTGTTTCTTTTCTTTTCTGCTTGCCTCTTGCCTTTTTTTTTTTTTTNTTTTTTTTTTTTTTTTTTTTACCGAACAGCACCCTAACTTTCAGAAGCACACGACACAAATATCACCCAAAAGGGGTTGAAACATCAAGACAAATGAGAAGCTGAATCTATGAAAAGTCTAACCGAGATCTAGAGCAAAACAACTAGGAATCTTAAACAAAGAAACTGAAAAAGCAAGCTCAAGAACTAACAAAACATAATAAAACTAAACACTCTTGAAAAACCCGTGGGTTGCAAAGATGCAAGAAAAAGGACACAAACGGTAGAAACACCGGAAAGCTAGCAAGACTTAATAAAACTAACCACTCTTGAGAAACCTGTGGGTTGCAAAGATGCAAGAAAAAGGACACAAACGGTGGAAACACCGGGAAGCTAGCAAGACTTAATAAAACTAATCACTCTTGAGAAACCCGTGGGTTGCAAAGATGCAAGAAAAAAGACACAAACGGTGGAAACACCGGGAAGCTAGCAAAGCTTAATAAAGATGCAAGAAAAAGAACAAAAACGGTGGAAACACCGGTTCACCGAGACAAAAATGCAAAGATTTCAAAAGTGAAAAACAACCACAAACATGAGAAATAAAAGATGGAAACAAAGGTTTCCCACAGACGGCGTCAAGATGTTGTGGCGATTTTTCGTCTCGGACCGGGCTTCTCGGGTTCCTGCAAAAAAGCAGAGCAAAACCGGTTAGAGGGGCGCCGGTGTGGTGGCCAGCTTTTCCCCTCCGATGGTTAAGTCAGTCATGATCCTTAGTCCAAGAGTGTAAATGACTAAAAATGGCATAGAAAAAAGGGGGGAGAAAAGTTGGAGGAGAGTTAGAGAAAAAGGGAGACCAAAAATAATCGCATGGAAGAAGAATGGGAGGGCTGTCCGGTTTAGGTGAGTTGAGGGAGGTCGTGAATAGTGTTTTTAGCTTTTTTGGTTTGTCATCATAGCAAAATGGAGCCAAAAATCATCTTTTTATGTCAAAATCAAGGGTTTGGTGGTCTTAAAAATCACAAAAATCAAGGTTGGCCGAATTTTAGGGAAAATGAGAGAAAAGATGGTGAGGGTGATTGGGGTTGGTGGCTCTCGGGCTGCATGCGGCTTGGCTCTAAAAACTTCCCCATTTTTGCTTTATTTTTACTTTATAATTTACATATGGAGGGCTCAGATCAACTCACCAAAAACTCTATATCTTAGATGGGAGACAAATGTCCCTTCCCAAATTTATGGGCTTTGGATATTTTTGGACTTATGTGGCCATCACATTGTTGGGCATTTATTTTACTACCACATTAGGTATGTGGCCCATTTAATAGGCAAAAATACCCACAACACTATTCAATATTTATCTTTTATAAATATTTTTTTAAATAAAA
>QANX01002834.1:41937-123475 GCA_003254975.1 Ochetophila trinervis | reverse complement strand
AATAAAGGCGACGCACTATATTTGTGTCGCTGTTAGTTTATCGTGACGCAAATTTTTTGCTTCGTCGCGCATTTAGTGTCGCCGATTAAGGTTTTTGGCGTAGTGATAGGTGTTTGTCAAAAGTTCATAAGACGCATTAAATTTTAAATATATATATATATATATTAAATAACACCTTTTATATTAGTTTTTGTAAAAAAAAAAATTATTACTAATAATAATAATATTAGTATGTATTATATACACTAAATCATTCTTCAAATATATACGAACACACACTAAGTTACATGTTTTATGTAAAAAATACAAAGTTTATATATCATTTATCATCTTAAGGATATTTTTAATTAGATATTTTAATTTATTGTGATTTTCATAACTTGATAATTAGCCATTAAAAAAATAACAAAAAACAAAAACTAACAATATTATTATGCACTTGTACCATTTTGTTTATAAGAATTAAAAAGTGAAAATGAATTTTTCCATCTGTTATATATGTTAATTTGGTACTGGTTTTTATATGTGCTTCTATTATGTAGAACTTTTCATCTATAACATTTAGGTTAAATAGCACGTTACAAAAGAACAATTACACATTTGGTTAAAAATGGAAAACAACACTTTTATACTTAAAAATTGAAATTTATTCTGTAAGTATATATAATAAATGGTAAACAACACTCTTGTTTCATTTTATTTTGTTTTGTTTTGAAATTTTTTTTGCTATTATATTTAATTATATATATTTTTTGACCTTGGGGTATGGGGCCTTGAATAGATTTAAACATAAATAAAATTGAAACTCTATATAGTTAGAGATATAATTAGAAGCCTTCTTCGTCCAAATACGATAAGAAAAAGTGCTACACATGACTTTCGATTCTTGTTGCATAAAAAACATGAAGAACTTTATATGATGATTTACTATCGTTATATTACATATCGTCAATAACCACGATGTACAATTTTTGTGGCATTATATATCGAACACAATGTTTAAAGTCATCGCAGAAAATAGACATGTGTTATCAGATCCATGTGACGAAGGACCCAAAGACGACGAACAAAGTGCATCGTATTTGATAATCTTACATTGCAACACATGACCAACGGAACTCATCGTGTTAAGCTCTAATACGAAGCACAATGTTAGGTGGCTTCATATTTCAATTTTTTATATAATATGATTTATTGAATTAATTTTTTTATTGAACAATTATTATTGAAAATGAAAAATTAATTAAATTTATGACACTAAATTAGAATTTCATAAAAAAGTAGATATAATATATATTACATAAAATATTACATTAATAAATAATTATACCAACTCCAATGCTCACATATATATATATATATATATATATAGTATTTAATCGATCTCAGATAATAATTTTGAAAGATTAAAAATTTCATCAATCAAATATGCAGCTCACTCCTTTTTAAATTCATCCACATAGTCTTGTACCTAAATGACATTATGAAACAGTGTAAGAAAAATAAAATATTTTATGCATCACATATATTTAAAGTAAGATAATATAAATATAAATAGAAATACAAAGTTAATAATAAATTAAACTTACCGAATTATGAAAGTCTTTTGGTGATAAATCTCTAATCAAATTTATAATTTTTCTGATAATCATGCATATATAATATGCACATTCAATTGCATCCGGTTGCATAGGAACCTACAATTATATTTGAACAAAATATTATGCAAAAACTCTTTTCCATGTAAAATTAAATAAGTTAAAAATATTTAATATAATTAATAAATATATATAATAATTAAAATTATTTACCTATTAATCATTTATTTAAAAATCCATAAGGATACCTGATTTGATGGAGTTAAAAAATCAAGTAAACCTCTCAAATGGATTGACAATGCCGAACATCCAATGACCACTAATAAAAAATAAACATTTACATAACATTTACCAAAATAAAAATGTATGAGTACAACTAAATAACATTTGTAATATGGTAAGAATCTAACTTAATTTATTTGAAACATTTACGGTTAATAATATAAAATTAACTATATGTTGTTCTCAGTGCCAATCCTTTTCCATCTGTGATAAATTTTTGTAACATTATTTTCTACATTTCCTTTCTTGTCCATTGCAATCAATCTTGGATCATTGAATCAAAATTCAAAAATAAATTCATTTTTATTTTGTCTTACTTTCATATAAGAGCCTAAAATAAAAAGTTAGAAATAACTTATATATTACTTAGGAAAATATAATAAATTTATAATTGAAAAAAAATGAATTGAAAAATATAATTACCTTATGTACAGTAAGATGCAATCGATAGTAAGCATAATCATTTGGCAAAATGCATTAATGTCATTCTTACACATTATTGCAGATATTTCATTGTCGATAATGTCACTTTCCAACCTTATTTCAAGGCCAAACTCTTGGTCTTGGTTACTAGAAACTAACAATGCTAAGAGCTAGATTTTTGGAGGCAAGTTAGCATAAATATCAGAATTCTCGCTCTTTTGTCATATTACAGGTGATTGTGATTGACGTGATTAGGGTGTACTATTAGAGTCTAATTCATCAATTGACTTGCCCTTGGCAGCTCTTCGTTCAACTTGTACCTACAAACATATAAAAAAAATTATAATAGTTTTAAAATATCATAAAAAGCAAAATAAAGATTACATTAATTATTACCTCATCTACCGGTAAAATGACCAAAAATTTTGGTCAAGCTCAAAACGATCCCAAAGCTTCTCCTATTAAAACTATGGTATAAGAGGGGATTAGTAGTTTTGCTAAAAGATCAATTACAACATGCACATTAACTTGGACATTGTCACTTTCTAGCTGCACTCTATGACATATAACTTGAGGATCGGTTGTAGGAAACATCTGTCGTTTTACTAATATATTATCAATTGTGTCCACAACAAACATGTATTCTATGCTCTAAATTTAAAGAAGAAAAAAAACAACCGATGTTATAAAATAATAAAAAGGTATGTTACATCATAAAAAATTAATAATTAATTTTATGAAGGTTAGTTGTATTTGAACACCATTTAGTAATTACCTTTGGTTCTATCATAGGTGATAGTGTGATAAAAAATGATGCGATATGAGATAATGCAGTAGGTGCTGGTACTGGTGTTGGTGTAAGTGTTCTTACATGTAGTACATCTGTATTAGGGAATGTTGCCCAAATATTGCTAACAAATTGATCTGACATCATCTTTGAAAATGGGTAGGCCACAAAATTTTTCCTTGTGGCTGCCATTTGCAAACTAATCATTTGTAAGTTCTTTTTCAGCTCCCGAGCAGTCTGCATCAATTTAGCAATTTGCAAATCTTTTTGAACCATTTGCGATTCTTTGTAAGCCATCTCCGTTTTCAATCTGTTTATTTCTACTTCTTTTGCATGTTCCTTTCTTTTTTGCTCTAAACTATTTTCTCGTGAGGTACCGATATTCAGTTGGGGTCACATTATGATCCCCTGCTCTAACTTGACTTTTACGCTCTCAAGTCTCCAATTCCATTGTTAATATAACAATGGAGCTACTTTTAAGGTCCGTTTGGTACGCAGGATCGGATTGGATCAGATATAGCTGACAGGATTGGATTTCTCAAATCCTGTCCTGTGTTTGGTGCTGGATCGGATCGGATTGGATTTGATATACTGTGTTTGGTGCAGTCTCGGACTGGATTATATTTCAATTTTTTATTTTATTTTATATTTTATATTTTATAAATTATAAATTAAAATGTAATTTTAATTGTCAATTTAACTAAATATGATATATAAAATATATTAGAATATATTTCTAATTATAAAACTTGTTGAAACATAATATTATATCATTTAGTAAATATTAAACATAATTTAATACAAATTTGTCATAATTGTTCACAACAACAGAAAGAACTACTAAAATTAAAAAAATAAAAATATGAATTAACCAAATACATATGTGCTAGTATACTGATAACAACTACTCCAACTATGCAACTGACAATTAAACCAAAGCAAAATGAACAACCATTTATGCTTCGATAATTAGGTTTACAGTGATTAGTCTCCAATGCCCCTGTAGAGTATTTAATACTTTTTTTAATTGTACGCTCAATGTATGAAACATAAGCTATCTCTTCTTCATCTATTGAAAGATATGATTTGTATGAGTTGCCTTTGAATCCATTAATTTGTTCTTGACATTCTGCCCATGAGTAATAAATTCCTGGTTGTCTTCCTTTGAACACAACGTATATTTTTTGATCTATCAGTAATAGTATCTTTATATATACAAAATATGAAGAAGTAATTTGTAAGATATAAATAACAAAAAAATTAGAAACATTATAAATTAAATAACATAACACAATTATAATTAATATTGATCATATCCATAGAAATAGCATTAAAGTAAACAATCCAAACAACTAATTCTAAATAACATATCCAGGAAAAACCTTAAAAAAGAAATGATAATAATTGAAAATACTTAAAACAAAAGTATTTTCAATGTCATATGCATATCAACATCTATCAACCTGTAGATGAACCTCCAATCAACCCATGAATATAGTCAATTTTTTCTTCATCATCCATTCTAGTAAACACCTTAAACTTGTGTGGCTTCTCACTAATAATATCTAAGGCCTTAGTTCTAACACTAACCGATATCCCAAGCCTCCTAAGTTCAGCACGCAAAAATTGAAGCATTTCTTCAGTAAGTTCAGGACGTATAGAACCAACTAGTTTTTCCCACTGTTCCCTAGATTCATTCATCATGATCTCTAGTGAATCAGCAATGCGATCCAATCCACTATTTACTGCATCAGATGGTTTACTTCTCTTTCTACGGCTGGTCTGCTAAGACTATGAATTTTGGCCAACTGACATTGGAGAATCCTCCTCCTCTTCTCCAGTGTCAGTTGGATCTGCAGCCATGTCAACAGGAGTTTCAGCATCTCTACCGGTCGTACAATCCAGTCCGAATATATTAGCCAACCATTCATACATGGGAAATGGTTTATCTCTCCATCTGTTAGCATCTTTGTTAATCTATGTTATTATATACAGTTCAATGGTTAAAACAAATTTGTAACATAAAATAAACTCTCACAATAAATTAGTTGCAAGTTTTTTTGATCAAACTTTAACATAGTCTGCCCAAACATCATCACTGTCGACTTCAATACACTTCTTTGTGTCATTCCATCCAAATCCACTTTTGTTTAACATGTCAAAGACTATTGCATAATATTTTTTCCACTTCTTTATTTTCGATTCAATGTGTGGATTGGCTTTCAAATCGCATCCTGGACACAAATTGGCTAAGGATTTTTCAATAAAATTATATGTGCCAGGTTTGAAGGTGCCATTTTCAGCTCTATACCCCTTCACCACTGTATCATCAATTATATTCAGCAGTGTGTCCTCTTCAATCTTACTCCACACACGCCTATTAAACCTCCTTGTTCGTTGATTTCCATGGCTGCTACTTGCACTTTGCATTTCTAAAGCAATTTCATAGTAAAAGCAAAAACCACAAATATCAACATATACACTTAATTGTAGCATATTCAATGCAAGTCAAATATTCAAAATACAACATCCATATTACAAGTTCATAAAATAAGGAAAATACAAAGTTATAATTCGAAAGCATTTAAAAAACAAATAGTTTTAACCATTCCTATTTGTCATCCAGTCATTGTACATTTTTGTAGCCAAATTATCCATCCACTCACTCCATTCATTTGATGCCTCAATAGATACTATCATTTCATTATCTACTATTGCTTCGACACTTTGCATTTCATCTACATCAACTTCAATTTGATCAATTGACATTTCGCTCCTAATAAAATTATGTAGAAGACAGCATGCAGTGATTATTCTCCCTTGTGTTCGGATTGGATAAAAAGATGGACTCCTTAATATGGCCCAACGCTTTTTAAGTAATCCGAAACACCTCTCAATTACATTTGGTGCAGATGCATGGTTCATGTTAAAGTATTCCTTTCGGTTTTGTGGTGCACCACCAACTCTCCACTCTAAAAGGTGATAACGTGTCCCTCTAAATGGTGCAAGAAAACCTTCACTATTTGTGTATCTGGCATCCACAAGATAGTAATGACTTAACATGAATAAATCATAATTAAATTTTCATGCCATCTCACAAAATTAACTTAAACCCTAAACAACTAGTTTTAACATAGGTCACAATTTATTCTTACCAGTTGGAACTCTCAACCCATTTGGTCTACTAAGAGCACAGCGGAGGACTCTAGAGTCGGAAGATGAACTTTCCCAGCAAGCTCTCCTTTTTGTGTTCGATATCTAGGCTTGTCAATATCAGACACATGAAACTTTATGAAGGTTCCATCTAATGCTCCCAAACAATTCTATAAAAGGGAGAGGTAATAAATTTTAAAATAAATTTTATTTTAATATGTATAGTAACATAACAAAAATATTATTGTATAAACATACCTTAAAAAATTTCCATCTATCATTGGTATAGTTAGCAGGCACTGGTTCTGGAGATTTTAATAACTTTCCTTGCAACCACAATACTCCATTCAACACCGAGTTAAAATACCTACTAATAGTTTCTTTTGAAAGCATAAATCTATTTCCAATGGTTTGGTTCTTGACATGATGAGCAAGTATGTGTAAAAACATACACACTTGTTCCTCTAAGGTAACCACATTATCTTTTTTAAGATGTGGATCCGGACGTAGTAATTCACATAGCAAAGTGAATGTATTTCTATCCATTCTAAGTTGATTGACACATTCAATGTCACTATGACCTATAATATTATCTAAAATACTCAGTCGAGTTTCATGCCTAGTGAATGTACGATTATTAAGCACCTTGATCATAATGCTTTTGTACCCAAAAGTAGACCATCATTACATGCACTAGCAATTTAATTACTCTGTCCAAATGGAGCCTATTTGCAATCAAGCACAATAACATTTTCCTTTCGTCATCCATTTATATATATGACCCTAAAAAAATGCATTTTATTAATGAATGCACATCTTAAAAAAAGTGTAGTAGGATTTATTCTATATATAAAAAACAGCAAACACAGAAAATGCATTTATACAAGTTATCACAACCTGAAAAACAGGGAAAAAACAGCATCTCACTTGAGTAACCAATAAAACAGGGAAAAGTAGTTGCAAGTATAACCAATAAATAATTATGGTTATTAGCAAGATCATATTCATCAGCATATAAAGAACTACTATGTCATAATTTTAAAAAATAAATTAGCAAATATGTTCACAATAACATATTAAGAACTACTAAAATTAAAAAAATTAAATATGAATTACTTGTTGAAATATAATATACTCAATTTTTATGCTTTGGTCCATGTACTAAAAACCTGCTAAATAGGACCTTGGCAATGTAGAAATCTTCCCAATCTCAATTATTGCTCTCATTTTCATGTCTCACATAAATAGTATCAATATTTTTTAAAAATAAAAACAAAACAGCAAACATATTTATTTAAAATTTAAATATTTTAAATGTTAAATGGAAATCGAATGATATTTCTATAACTAGAAAATCAATGAATTCAAGCTAATTCCAATAACAAATGCACAAGATCATTAAACTAGGAAGGGAAAAAAAAAACACCACCTAGTGCATCTTGCATTTACTTGGGATATGAGGCTCAGAACAAAAAAGCATGCATTAAACAATTTTGACTTTTATGCAAAACCCATTTCATTTACTTGTTAATGTAGTCTTTTCACTTCATGCAAAACCCATTTCACAGAGAAGAAAATAGACATCATAACCGACTTTACTTTTATCATTCCCTCGAAAGTATAGCTCGGATAGATAGACAATGGTTGGACATGTACTTAACTACTTATCACAGTCACACTTCATGGAAGCATGCATTAAACAAACAACAAACAGGGAATGTGGTTAAATGGTAAGAAATAAAAATAAAGGAAGGTCTCTAAAATATAGAACAAGATAGAAATTCGAAACAAGTTGCTATCCTCAAATCAAAAGTTTGCTAACAAATAGAAAATAGTTGCAAATGCAAATAAAGCCAGCAATCAGATTAAAATGACAGATCGAGGAAGAAACTAAAATGTAGGTCTCTACTTAGTTTAAAAAAACAAAAGATGTCATTATCAAATAGTTCATTGGATGCCATTGCATATTGGACATGCACAAGGAAACCAATAAGAAGAAATGAAGAGGACCAAATTACTTTGCACAAACTCACATACTTGAATCACGGAAGCCACTAACCTGATCAAAGAATAATGGCAATGGAAAAGTCCAAATTCCAACACGAAAACAGTCCAAATCACGAAAGCCAATAACATATTTGCACAAACTCACATTCCTTGATTTAAGTCTCATTATTCCTGATCAAAGAATATGTGAAAAGTCCAAATTCAAACATGAAAACAGAAGCAAAGTGCACCACTTAGTTTCCCTAAAAAGAACAAAGAAGCAACTTGACAACAACATGACAGACTTACTAAAATAGTGATGCTGCTTGATTGACAGTGAAATAATTCCCTAGAATCAATTCACTCTCCGAAGTAATTAAAAAAAAATCAATTTGTAAAAGACTACCAAGTTAACTTGTTATTTCCCTTTTTATTATAATGCTTGCGTATATACACTAGATTTACAATTATATATATTATTAAAGGAAATCCTGTGAGCACCAAAACATTAGAAGGTGATAAATGTTTAGGATAAACAAGTAATAATATATATTAATGATTTCTTTTTCCTGAAAGGCAATGAAATTGCTTTTAGTATTGAAAAACTATCCTTCAGACTTTATCGTTTGGTTAGCTTGTTTGACCCTCTACGACACAGGGAACTCTAGCAGGTCTTTTTTTTTTTCTCTCCAAATAATAATTAAAGTATAGTGACCATTATGTCCAAAACATTACATATAAATGTTTTTCAATCAAATTGTATACAACTTCCACATTGCTTTTACCAAAATGGATAGAGCAATCATGCATACTACTTAACCTATGCTTCAAATGACATTAAAGCATAATGGCAATGGAAATATGAATAACAGTGGATCTCCTGTATAAAACAAATTACAAAACCAAAAATTCCAGCAACAGAACACATAATATGGAAAATTATACAAAATTGTTTTCAATTAATCAACAAACTAACAAAACTAGCAAATCCAGTAAATCACCCCAAGAATTTCACAGCAAATCTAGCAAAGGATTTCAAATTTTGGACCATACACAAAACAGAGAAGGAGAAAGGGAAAAATCGTAACTGACCTAGGGCTCGGATGGAACGGATTCGATGCACAGCGGGGACGATGAGTGGCGGGGTTAAGCACTGAGGACGATGACCGGTGGGGTTGAGCAGTGGGGATGAGCAGCGCGGACGATGAACATGATTGGATTGCAGCGGAGAAAACTCAGCGGGGATGAGCAACGTGACTTTGCGATGTGGTAGAAATCAGAGTTGGATTTGAAGAAGAGAGACCGATGGAAAACTCGATTGAAAAAGAGAGACAGATGGAATGCAGATCTCTTTGGGGTGTGCGGGGTAAGGAGAAATCCGAGTCCTGTCTTCAAATCCCACGGGATTAGAAGATAGTGTAAGTGGGGGAGCCGGATTTGATGACCGGATTTGTATCTCATATCCCTTTGCACGCCCAAACACCTGATAATGGAGGGAACCAGATTTTGAAATCCAATGCCCCATTATCCGGGGTACCAAACGAGGCCTTAACATTAACAACTAATAGTCCATGCTCGGACTGACAACATAGATGAAAGTCTCACCCACTTCTCAGACTTGGAACATTAAAGGCTAATAGTCCATGTTTGGACTGATGAATCAGATTGCTAATAGTCCATGCTCGGACTGATGACTCGAATGAAAATTTCCTCCCCATTTCATGGGCTCCAATTGAAAATTTCTTACCATAATTATCGTGTCCACTTATTTTGAGTTCTCAAGAGAAGTTTCTTTTTTTGAAGGGCTCTTGTCAGCAGGAGGAGGATCACTTATGAGGAGTGGAGGTTGAGTTGAAGTGACAACTTGAAGTTAATTACTCACTTTGATGTCCTTGTCCTCGTAATTTATGCTCTCGTAAGAGGAAATGTCATCATTTGGAATGATCTCCTCTCCTTGTCACTAGGCTCAGAAGTTGAGTTCAGTTGTCATTTCCAAAGGGGCTCTTCGAACTTTTTCACATTGCTCTCCCTCGGTGACAACTTTCTCAAGTTGAGTTGTCCGAGCTAGTTTTTCATTTCTTCTTGCCATGCTTGCTTCTAGGACTTGAATCTTGCAATGGTCTTGGCAGATTCCACAAGCTTGGCATCACGGTAAACGACTGTGCTTAAGTTGTTCTGAAATGCATCACGTGTCTCTTGGAGAGATTTGTTCAGTTTAAAGGCGTACTCATCCAATTCTTTGATCTTGTCCAGAGCTTTCGGTGCAAGTAAATGTCATGTTAGATGACCTAGAGCCTTGAACAGCCTCAGAGGTTTTCTTTTCTATTCTTTTCTGGGCTTTAGTTTTTCTAGTTTCTTCCAAGACTCCTCAGCAATAAGCTTGGTTGGAGCGATAGTTTTCTTCTCCATGGCTTCGATGAGTTCTGAAGAGATATTCGGCCACAGTGAGTCCAACCGTCAAGATTTGGTCCGAAGCACTTTAAGACAAAAAATTTAAAGTGATGAAGGCCTCATGCGTTAGAATTGATTTAAGGCTGTGTTAGTCAATTCGGCTGAGGATTAGGATTGATCTTTTTTTAGTCTGAAGTAAAGATATACGGATTTGATTTTGAACAGAAGTAACTCCATGAACTGATACATCACTTCACAGAGTGGGGGGCTAACTATGGATACTTTTTTATACCCGAAGAGTAATCTTGGATGTTTTCCGAGGGTGAGCTTCGACAGTAGATATGTTCTGAGTTGTTCCAAAGGTGAGTTCTGTCTGTCTTCCACACAATATGCTTGGACATTCGTACCTTCCGAGGGAGTGTGAAGACACTCAAATTTCTGAGGGAGTGAAGACACTAAACCTTCCCAGAGAGTGATTAAGGTTTTGAACATTCATAGTTACTATGAAGTTTTGAGCATACTAGGTCGCTTGAAAGTCCGAGCCATAAATGGATGAAGAAGGTTTCTGAGACATCTTGAACGCGTGCTTTTTCGAATCTATCCGAGACATCTTGAATTCGCATCTCCTTCGGAACTATTCGACGGTATCTTGAATGTGTGCCTTCTTCGGAACTATCAAAGATATCTTGAATACGTGTCCAGGAAGCTCAAATGCCTTTTCTGAAGCGTTCTAACATGCTGAAAGAAGGTGAAACGCTAATTATAACTGTTCCAAACACAATTAATTTGGCAATCATGGGAATTAATTCTCATCAAGAGCATTCAACGAACAATTATAAGTTCATAAAGGCACCAGATGACACCGAGGTATAAGTAAGAGGTGAGAGCTAAAGGTAAATGATTTTCTAAAACAGACATAATTTTGTTATTCTGGACACATATAATTCTAAAAACACACTGAGAACACAAGCAAATACTCTCTGAATTACAAAATACATTCTCTTATTTCTTGAACTTACTTGAGCGTTGGAGTGTTTTTGGCAGGTATCACACCGATGCTGTAAATTTTTTTTTCATTTTCAAAGGAGATTGAACAAAAAGAGAAGGTGATAAAAAATTGCAATCACAAGGACAACAATGTATTTTCTTGTAATTCATACCTAATGCAGTCAATGTTTTTTCATAATGTATATAGACTATGGCAGAACATTATCAACCGACAACATTTCAAGCAAAAATTGAGAAAAACTTTTGTCAGAAAATCCATATTTTTATTTTAAATTGTACAGTTTTACCTTGGTAAATTTCGTACAACTTGAATATAAAAGTTTCTTTGCATCCTCTTACAAACGCTTTAATACATCTGGATTATTCACAAAGTTATCACAAGCAGCATACATCATGTTAATATTATTGCAGACAATATCTTCATCATCTTCATCTATGTCCATATTAGCATAAGCTTCAACATTCACTTTACTAGCTTTAAAAATAATAATAAAATAAATAATAAATAAATAAAAAACATATCTTCTTCTAAATTTTCTTCATGCAAAATCCATTTATAGTAACTTGTATCAAACCCTTTAAGAAAGGCATGTCCTTTTACTTCCTTAGTGTGAATGTATAAATTCTCACCATCCAAGCAAGGAAATAGAATTTTACCATCGCCATTCACACTCTTCTACTAAATTTTATAGAGTTATTCAAACCAACTTTAAATGTTTTTGTTCTCCTATCCATATTTATTCATGATTTATCCATCTTTATCTAAACCGATGCGAAGTTACTGGGTAACAACATAATCTTATATTTTATGAAAGTAAATCTAGATAATAAAATTATGTTATATTAACATTATAATAATATTGGCAAAATGTGTTGGATAAATAAATAAGTTATGTCATATTAAGTAATTAAATAATTAAGTTTATGTTACAACACAAATTAAATTGTGTTGTAGTAAGTAATTAAATTATATTATTTTAATTAATTAAATTATGCTATATTAACTAATTATATTATGTTATATTAAAAACCCTAAACAATTAAAAATAGTAAATAAATAAATTATGTTAAATTTAATTCACAAAAATAACAAAATTAAACTACAAATTAATTAGCAAAAGAAAATATTATACTAAACATTATAAAAATTTTGCACTTCACACATTTACAACAATACATATTATACTAAAAAACTGTCATATTTACATACATATATTTTTTTTTTACACTTCACACATTTATGATGATACATAAGCCCGATGTATTTACATAACATTTACGGACAAAAACTATATATATAAGAATATCAACTCATAAAACAAACATATGCATATATACACTTACCAATCGAGCTACCAAATTGCCAAGTAACAGCTAGTCCACCACCGACGACTCAAAGTCGAAGCCACCCACCCAAATATGCATGTCACGCTCAAAACTGCCGCAACTCACAAATAAACAGCCACCGCCCAAGCCTATCACGATAAAAAATGCGACCAAGTAAAATAAAAAAAGGATCAAAATCAACATCCACACAAACTAAACAAGTAACATATCACAAAAACTCATTGGTTTCTCTAAAACTTGGTCAAACAAGATAACCATTACAATTGGAATTTTAAAAAATAAAAAAAATTAATTTTAAACCAAAATAAATCATCTAAAGAAGCTAAAAAAAGTAAAACTACACTTTCTATTTGGCAAATGTGATCTTTTCTAATAATTTTCAAGCTAAATGAAGAAGAAAATTCTCTGGGTCTAAGAGAGAGCACCAAAGCAGTGTCGGAGAACATGAGCTTCTTTTTTGCAAAATAAGTGATGCAAAACAGACAAACCAATGTCGCTTCATCAAGTGTGACGCACATAAAAGGTCTAATATGACACCGTTAAATGGATTAATATGACGACGTTAAAGGGACTTATAAAAGGTCCTGAAAGACGCCGAATCAAATCAAAACGACGTCATTCCGTTTACTGTGATGTTCCAGAACATTGTATTTGATCCCTTTGTGCGACGCACAATGAAGGTCATATTTTGTGATGCATATTGTCATGTCGCTGAACGACATTGACACATGGCTTTTACGTGTTATTTATTATACGATTTTATGATATTTTTTGTACACGTCAAATTTGCTCAATATTAAATACGATGTTCCATTTTTTATTCATCAAACTTAAGTAAAAAAAATATCTTAGATTATTTTTAAATTAATTTTTGTCATACTTGATATTTAAAGCGACGCTACTGTTTAATCATGTTGTATATGATTTTCTGACGTTCATTAAATATGATCATTTTTCTGGTTGTGAAATTTTTATTTTATGGAATTCCAAAATTTTAACCTGTTGGGATAAAATCACAACAATCAGTCGTCTCCTAGTGCACGAGCGTGCCACTTCGAACCTATAACAGTCCAAAGAAAATAAAGTGTGCGCCAATTAAATCAAACTTAATTAAACGATTACTTTAATTATCGAGAATAGAATAATTAAAGGTTACAAAATGTCTTTCAGATCAAAGGACTTTTAAATAAAATTTTCAACTACCAACACACTAAGAACACTTGACTACTTTAAGTAAATTCTAATAAGAATAAACTAAATAGTCTATGTTGAGTTGCGTGTTGATTCGGGGGGCTTCTTCAATGTTGGTGAAGTTTTAATTTATATAAGATTAAATGGCTCACCAATTCTTTATGCTTCTGATGTGGGATTGATGCCTAATTTCAACTTCTAAATCAAGTATTTATACTTGTACAATTTTAATCCCTTTTCATCTATAAACAATGTGGGACATGTATAAATTTACTTAAATCCAAAAAATAATATTGTTAATAAATAAAAATATTAATTTAGAAAATTCAAGTATGTTGTCCAAACATTGCCACCCTTGTTTTGTAATTTTGTGGTAAAAATTACAAAGCAATATTTGACCAACTTGCATATTTCTAGTCCTTAAGCCAATTCAAACATTTCAAATAATATCCATGCTACACCTTTAATTTTGATCCTCATGAAATATTGATGCATGATAAATAACCAATATATTGAAAATAAATCATAATCAGCATCAATTGGAATATTCTTTTATTTACGACCTGTTATGGCTGTAATATTTTCCAAAAAATGGCTCTTTATTTTTGGTAGTACTGATCTTCCTTCCAAAAATCTTATTATTTCTTTTCCTTTTTTAACTTCCAAGCCGCACTTGCCTACATACTTAAATTTTCTAAATTAATATTTTTATTTATTAATCATATTATTTTTTGATTTAAGTAAATTTATATATGTCCCACATTGTTTAAAGATAAAAGGTATTAAAATTGTACTAGTATAAATACTTGATTTGGAAGTTGAAATTAGGCATCAGTCCCACATCGGAAGCTTAAAGAATTGGTGAGCCATCTATTCCTATATAAATTGGAACTTCACCAACATTTAAGAAGCCCCCCAAATCGACACACAACTCAACATAGACTACTTAGTTTATTCTCATTAGAATTTATTTCGAGTAGTCACAGGTTCTTAGTGTGTTGGTAGTTGAAAATTTTATTTCAAATTCTTTTGATATGAAAGGCATTTTGTAACCTTTAATTATTCTATTCTCGATAATTAATATAATAGTTTGATTAAGTTTGATTTAATTGGCGCACACTTTATTTTCTTTGGACTATTATAGGTTCGAAGTGGCACGCTCAGTTTCTAGGAGAAGACTAATTGTTGTGATTTTATCCCAACAAATCTTTTGACACCCTCGGTGAGATATAATTTTTCAACTAAAACAATGGTGCAGACTCGCTCAATAAATCAGAAACCCGACACCCACGGCAGAATCAATGGCAGAAATGTGTCGGAGGAAGATGGAAACGGAAGGGAAGAGGGCAAGATTCTGGACACGACAGAGATTTTTACTCAAGATTCGATTCTTGAATTATCCCAAGAGCTTAGGGATAATCATTAGAAGATGGAAACATTCTAGGAAACCTAGCAGCAAATGTTGCAAGGAATCATGGAATTGCTACACCAACAGACGCATATGAGCCAAGCTGTGTCGAATGGAGCAGGGCTGACTAACGTCTAGAAGGAACAACAGGTGCAGGCCTTTTAGGCTGTTTCTAATGGTAACACACCAAGGACTGAGGCACAGGCCTTTTAGGCTGGGTCTAGTGGAAACGATGTAAAGGTTATGCTTGAGCGAAATGTCCAACCTTACATTCTCCTACCGGCTAGGAACAATGTTCCTGCTGGGGGGCATGCTGACAACCGAGGCCAGAATGTGAGGGATGGTCGGGAAAAATAGATGACGCAAGCTTTCTAAGTTGTACCCAATGTACATGAAGGGATAGCAGATATCCAAACATTTGGCAACCTGCCAGCTTGGAACCAGATTCATGGCAGGGGACATGCAGAGCACTTTGGATAGAACTACAAGAATGGACATTATGATGCTCATGCCTATCAAACAGACTTCCATGCCCCAGCGTGGAAGAATGGACCAAACTGGATGAACCACGGCCAAGATATGGATCGGGAGGCCGTCGAGACCATCATTCAAGAGATGATGGGCCCTGCATTTAGAAAGAATGGATGCCCATCTTATAGGAGGCCATACCTCGATGTTGTCGACTAAATTGAATTTTCTAGGGGATTCAGGTTTCCTGACTTCACCCTTTTTTTCGGAGAATATCAACAATCTACTGTGAAGCACATAGGGTGCTTCACCATCCAGTGCAGAGAAGCAGTGGCCAATGATTTTCTAAAACTGCGACTATTTGCTAATTCTTTGACAGGTCTAGCTTTCACGTGGTACATCAATTTGCAGCCAAACTCGATCCATAGTTGGCAAGAATTGGAGAAGAAGTTCCATGAGAAATTCTACAGGATTGAGCTAGAGATATCCATGAATGACTTATCACGTCTGCGAGAGATGAATGGAGAATCAGTGTAATTATTTATAACTCGATTCAAAAAAAGAGAGGATTAGATGTCACTTGGACATACCAGAAAAAGAGATCGTCAAGTTAGCACAAGGTGGACTAAGCTACAAACTCTGAAAGAAGTTTGAGGGGACAGAGTTCCATGACTTGTTCGAGTTGGTCTCTCGAGCCACTCGATTTGAAGGAATTTTAAAAGAGGAGTACCAGAGGAAGAACTCGTCTAGAGGATCGTATTACAAGGACCCAAAAACTGAAATTTACTTGGTGGAAGCTGATGACCAAGAAAATGTAGATGGAACAATTGAAGTCGATGTGGCAAAGGTAGTAGCCACACATCCATATGTTTGCAAAGCTCTTGCCAGACCAATAAGGAGCCAGAAAGTTCCATAGCTGGTAATGGACATGAGAAAGAATCGGATCAAACCATAAAAGGTCTACAGTTTTGACATCTCTAAAGTTGACCAGATCTTTGACCATCTGCTGGCTGACAAGGTAATTAAATTACCTGACGGCCATATTTTACCTTCAACAGAAGAGATGAAGAATAAGTCATACTGCAAATGGCATGGCATGTGGTCGCATCAGACTACCAATTGCGTAGTTTTCTGAAACATTATTCAGACATTGATCGAGAAGATGACACTGAAGTTTTTGGAGAAAGAGAAAGAGATAATGGAAGTGCATAGTAATTCTTTCCCATTGGCTGAAGCGAACATGGTTTCGACCAATATTTCAGACTTGACAAAACCTAGAGTTAAGGTGGATCTGCAACAAACATCATACAGAAGAGTTTGGAAGAGAGATGTCAAGCTTAGAAGATAGTATTTGGCTGAATCTCCTTCTAAAGTGCTTTGTACTCAGTGTAAGCATGAGGTTTGAGAAGGAGGGACGAGGCATTGAGCAAGGAGTGATAACCTCAACATGATGAAACCACCACTGAAAAGCCACAAGAAAAAATCCATTTTCCAATGTCTAGGATCAAAGTTGTAGGATGGAACAGTGAAGCTGAACAATCGACACCATGGAGGGCAAGGTGAGCCAAAGCTCCAAGTCACTTTTTCCAGAAACCATCCGACAAGATTGGTTTCTCAGAAGATCGACAAGCCAAAAACTTTCAGACCACCAATTACAGAGGTAGATCGTTGGTACAGTACAGGATACGGGTCTTGTCAACCACCTACCAAGACTCAAAAAAGGTAGATACAGTGCCAGCATGCTGAGGAAAATAGATCAGTTAAGGAAGCAAAGACTTGTGAGAAGGCCATCAAAAAATGGCTTATAATAATAACTCGACTACAAAACAAAAATGATGATAATGTGTTGAATGAACTAGAATCACACCTTTGTGGTACGAAAGGGAGAACTAAAAATTTGAAGAAGTTGGCTGTAGCTTCAGCTCAGAATGTCATCATCTTAGCTAAAGTCTCGAGACCAAAGAAATGGCTTAATGTTTGGGTCAGAAAGCAAAGTGCTGAGATGATCTCGTATATCAATTTTTACCACAAAATTACAAAACAAGGGGGGCAATGTTTGGATTACATACTTGAATTTTCTAAAATAATATAGTCCTAACTGATTCGACAGTCAATAACTTCCAAGGAGGAATCACTAAGGCTAAAGGCATTTTTTCTGTAGAGATTACCATGGGGGGAAATCTACCATGACCGCATTCTTTGTGGTATAGTCTAGATCTAGCTACAATGCATTACTGGGGTGGGATTAGATTCATGCAAGCTTGTGCGTACCGTCCTCGTTACATCAGGCTTTATGGTTTTGGAATGGTGAAAAGGTTGAAATGGTTAAGGCTGATAGCTGACCTTTTTTAGTTAATGCCAATGCAGTTGAGGCTTGGTACTATGAAGGTGAAGTTGGTCTCATTTAATTTTTTGGCTACAACAAACATGGTCATCCTGCAGGGGTTACGACCTGGAAGGATGTCAGGGAACCTCACAAGATGGCCAAAGAGGTTTGTGATGAGTTGGCACGACCAACAATTGCCCATATATCAAAGATAAAATGATGGCGGTCCATACCACCATCAGGAAACTTGTAGCATACATGGCAGAAAAGAAGTTGGAACAAAATTCGACCATTGATTTGGCCGAATGTATCATGGAAGATGACTCTGGGGTCGAATTAGAATTCATCTTTGATGACATCCATCTGGCACCAAGGAATATGGATGAATCTATAGCCGAGGTTCAAGATCCATTGCTAAAAGTAAATTTGGGAACCGACGAAGATCCTCGAACAACTTTTGTAAATAGCCATTTGGAGACTAAGCTACAGGTTGAAATCATTGAGCTTTTAAAAAAGTTCAAAGATTGTTTTGCTTGGAATTACCATGAGATGCTTGGTTTAGACAGAAAGTTGGTGGAACATTGTCTACCAATTAAAGAAGGATTTTGGCCATTTAAGCAACCACCAAGGAGACTGTCGCCAGAGGTCATGCTCAAGGTGAATGAGGATATTGAAAGATTAGTCAAAGCCGGCTTCATCCGAATAGCTTGCTATGTACAATGGTTGGCCAATATAGTCCCGATTATGAAAAAGAATGGAAAACTTAGAATATGCATTGACTTCCAAAATTTGAACTTAGCTACACCCAAGGATGAATATCTGATGCCAGTAGCTAATTTACTAGTAGACAGGGCAGCTAAGCATGAGATTCTTCTTTCATGGACGGATAACTAGATTTTCATTGCAGAAGATGATGTTACCAAGACTGCTTTTAGATGTCTTGGTGCAATCGAAATATTCGAATGGGTTGTCATGCCTTTTGGTCTAAAGAATGCAGGAGCTACTTATAAGAAAGCAATGAATGAAATCTTCCATGACATGATCAGACACCTTCTAGAAGTTTATATTGATGATGTCATGGTGAAATCGGACGTTTGGTGAGGTCATATGGCCTACTTGAGAAAGGCGATTGAGGGAATGAGGAAACATAAACTGAAGATGAACCCTTAAAAGTGTGCATTCAAAGTCTCAGCTAAAAATTTTATAGGTTTCCTAGTTCATCAGAGAGGCATCGAAATGTATAAAAATAAAGCTCAAGCGATCATAGAAGCCAAGCCTCATCGGAATAAGAAATAGTTGCATAGCATAATTGGGAAGATCAATTTCCTCAGGAGATTCATTTCAAACTCGTCTGGAAAAAGTCAAGCTTTTTCAGCTTTATTGAAGCTAAAAGATGAAGATGAATTTAGATGGGAAAGTCATCATTAGGAAGCATTCGACCACATCAAGGAGTATTTGGCCAATCCACCAGTTATTATGCCTCCGCGTAAAGGCTAGCCGCTCAAATTGTATATCTCGGCTACAGAAAATTCTGTCGGATGTTTGTTAGCCTAGGACAATGAACTTGGAAAAGAACATGCAGTATAGTACTTGAGTAGAGTCCTCATGTCAAACGAACTAAAGTCCTCTCCGATTGAGAAATTATGTTTAGCATTGTATTTTGCAGCAACAAAGTTACGACATTATATGTTGCTGACTAGAGTAGTCATCATTTCCTAGACTGACCTTATCAAATACATGTTGTCAAAGCCTATCATCAGGGGAATTGGGAAGTGGACAATAGCATTGTCAGAATTCGCCTTCAAACAAATGTCTCAAAAGGTGATGAAATTTCAAGCCTTAGCAGATTACTTGGCTAACCATCCTTGTTTGGAAGTAGAAGGGGAGAGAGATCCGGTAGAGATAGCATCACTATCTCTTACACCATGGAAGTTAAGTTTTGACATATCAAGAACTCTTACTTTGGCAGGAGTGGGGATCGTAGTTGAGTCTCCAATGGGTCAAAAGACAAAAATTTTCTTCTAGTTTACTTTTGAATGTTCAAACAATCAAGCCGAGTATGTAGCATTGATCATCAGTTTGGAAATCTTGAAGAAGATGGGGGCATCTACGGTTGAAATAATAGGCGATTCACTTTTGACTTTGAAGTAGTTAACAGGTGAGTATCAATGTCATAGTTGGGCTTTATCACCATATTATATGGTAGCTGATCAGTTGGTCCAAAGTTTTGACGATGTGGCATTTCAGCATATCCCGAGAGAATTGAATTGGGAGGCAAATAAAATGGCCTAGATCGCTTCAGAAATTCATATGCTAGAAGAGTTGACTGAGAAGATCATCAGCATACAAAAGAAGGACCTTTCATCATTGCAAGAAAGGAATATGACAGGAGACATCTTTTGTATAGAGGTTGATGAAAATGATTGAAGATTTCCATTCATGAAGTATTTGGAGAATCCAAGCCAAAAAATTAAAGGAAGTAAAAATTTCTCGGTCTATTCGATATCACATCGTGCAAACAAGAAAAAGTTCACATCTTGATCAAAAGAAGCATGAAATTTAGTGGCACAAGAACGAAGATTATCATCAAGTAATGAAGTTTTGCAAAGAATTTCAAACAATGTGAGTTGCTGGCTTCGAACATCATCTTCGGTAAGGATGTCAAATCCCCCATCAAAGAAGCAACTGACATAGTCTAGTGCTCGCTGAACTGTATCAGTCTCAGTATCATCCAAATCGGCCTTAGTGATGGTTGGAATTGCTACGGTCGGAGTAGGAGAGACTGGTTCAAGTAACTCTTCAACATCAAGAAAAGTATCATCTCCAAGATCAAGCGCATCCAGAATGGTTATATTTTCCTGTGTTATAGAGGAAAAATATAAGCCACCTTATACAAAACAACATGGAATGATAGAAAAGAGTACCTCAGAGCTGTTCATTAGAGGATCTGCTATGATGGAAGGCGAGGCTGAAGGAGATGCATTAAGCACCAAAATCACCTCAGAAGATGTGATCAAAGGAGAAGATGAGTGATTTTCCAAAGATCGATCGACTTGTCATAATCCAAAAGAAATTTGGTGAAACAAACTAGCGTGCACAGTTAAAAGAATAAATTGAAAGTGGTGTAACAACATCAGGGCATATATATTTTGTTGGAGACAAGTCACCACAAGGGGACAATGCAATTGCCCTTTGGTCCTCAAAGGTGTGATGTCGATTTTCTTGGTTCGAACTGACAGATATAACACATCTTTTCTGTTTCTTAGAAAGAGTCTCAGGCAATATAGGTGATTCTGTGAAAGAGAGTGTTGGAATGTTAGCCTAACCACATTGAGCAAGAACCAGTTTGGCATAAGGGACTTACCATTATCCAAGGGCTGGCATGGAGAAAGAGGCAGTGACGGATCAGCTGGAAGTAAAGAACAACCATCAAAAGCTTTAGTAGTAAGATCAAGTCTAGAGAAAACACATACGGCTACATCTTTGACAGGGCACCTAAACATAGAGTGGGTAATTTTATCCCACCATCCGTCAAAGTGTTGAGTCATGTTGGGATTGCACATGAAAGGAATGTATTTGAAGGAATCAATAGATCGTTTAAATGCAATAACATTTTTCAGATTCGTCAATGGTAGAAAAGGATGGCTGATGTATGGAACATTGATTGAAAGAAGACACCCATGGCACAGAGATAGCCTGACAAAGGCCAAATTGTGGAGCAACAAAGTTCGTGCAGTAAACTTCCACGCCACACTGATTTGATTTAAACCTTCAGCCAAAAGGAAGATCTCAGTTGAGTAGTATGGTAGACCAAATGGTTTTTAGTGACTTCATCCGTGGAAGGTTGTTTTCTACGTTTAGATCAGGTTTAAGTGTAGAGTCCAACCATGGAGGAAGGAATGAATATTTGGTTGGCTCAAAAAATGCTTCTAGAGCCCTGTGACTAGTGGAGTAGAAAAAGTCAAAACAAGCCATGGCCAAATGACCTGACAAGACCATATATAGAATTTTCTGCTCCAGAAGAATATTGGGCTTGTTAGTTGTGAAAGAAGGCCTCTTCTTTGGGAAATAAGCATGGAGCCAAAGCTCCAATATCCAAAGAGGGCTGAAGTGGTGAGGATCCATATTTGACTTGACAACATTGTTATTCCACGGTATAAATGGCCATGAACGAGTAGTCCAAGTGCATACGATGAGCTAGATGCAAGAGCCTCAGCTATGTGAATATATCCTTTCATCACCTGCACTGAAGCTACACAAAAGATGTACCTGCACAGCCACATAAAAAGGAAGGCAAGATGTTCTTTTTTTAGGGCGAATCATCTTTTCCACGGAGTGTTTTCAGGAAATAGCAATAAGATGATTCTTGCTTTGGGAATTTAGCTTCTTCATAGCATGGTAGTCCACTTTGAGTTGAGGGAGTAACTGAAAGGAGTTCGCCATGAGGTTTGAGGTCTAGGAAAGCTGCTAGATCCAACAAGGTAGGTGTCATCATTCGGAACCGGAAGTTGAAAGTGTTGGTGATTGAAGACCAAAAGCATAATGCAGCGGCCAAAAGACCCTTGTCACATTGAATATTGAGACAAGATAGACGTATCACAGCATAAATTCTAGAATTCCGTCAGATGTCGCCATAATAAGGATTCAAGTGATCAACCCATGAGGTCCAATATGAAAGCGTGACAGGCCATGACTTGAAAGGCTTGGGATCTTTCCATTTAGTCTAGTCTAGAGTTTTTGAAGAAAATGGTAAAGCTTTTTCTGGTCAGGATTGAAATATCGACTCCACTTCTCGAGGCATTTTGTTTTTGAATAGAGGTCCAAGGCTAAATTTTTTAAAAAGTGAGTTCTTTTCGATCAAAATCCTATCATCCACTGCATCCTGGGATCATTTAATGACTTGTTCAAGCTATTCCACGTACAAAAATTTGCTTTTGTTAGTAGCCTGCAAATAAAAATCATTTAAGGATTCAGATAAATGAATTTTTGACTAAGTACAGTAACAGTCGAAGTCATTCATAAATAAGTTTGAGACGGTGCATCAAAAGCCTATTTATTTTGAGTTTTTTAGCATTGGTAGGGATTGGTCTGCATGATTTCAATTCTGAAGTCGAATATCTACAAATAAAAATTTGATTGAGTAAAAAATATATATGTATATATGTATATTTTGTATTGTTTTTATTTGTGTGGGAGAAATATGTAATTGCATGCAGGTTTTCCAAACATCAGCCTGCCAGCGCGCCAAGCCCAGCCGCGTCCAGTCTCCAGCCCACGTCCAAGCTGCCAATCCAAGAACATCCAGCCTGCCAGCACGCCAAGCTTGAATTCCAAGCTGCCTGCGCATCGTACAGCAGCCTGCGTCCATATGCAGCCCGCTTGTCGAAGCCTCTGCTGTCCAGCCCAGCTCGTGCGCATATCAGGCAGCATCAGCCAAGCCCACGTCCAAGTCTGAATCCCTGCTGCGCAGCCCATGTTCGTTTCCAAGCTCCAAGCCCGTGTGCAACCATCCAAGCCCATTTTTGCCTAAGCCCATGCCTGTTGATCATCTTCCCCACGTGTCCAAACCAGTTCACATGAAGCCATTCATTGATGGCCGCATTTGTTGTTGTTTCCGCTACAGTTTAGTCACCGACATTTTTCTCCGAAGCCAAGGCAGAAGCTATCTTCTCCGGTGTCATCGCCGAAATGAGCAGATCATCCAAACCAGTTCGGTCCGCCGCGAAGACTAACCGCACCGCCGTTCTTTGATTGCCGTCTGTGATTCTAGAAGCACCGTAACCTCATTGGCAATTTTTTTGGCTTTGAAATTGATTCTGTATGGGAATCGATGGATTTTTCCTTTGCCGAATAAAAGAAAAAAGCTTGGCAACAGAGGCATAAAGGGATTTTTATTTTCTTTTTATTGTTTTTATTTATTTCTCTGATTTACTTTTACCACTTCTACTTCAGATATATAAATGTAAGGATTGGGGTGCAGGGTCAATTACCAGATGGAGCTGTCATTCCAGTAAAGCAACTCCCATCTTAGTTAAGGCGGGAAATGGAGAATTCTTAAATGAGATAGGCATGATCTCCTGTGCTCAACATCCAAATCTTGTAAAACTTCATGGGTGTTGTATTGAATCAGATTAGTTATTGTTAGTGTACAAGTACATGGAAAATAATAGCCTTGCACGTGCTTTATTTGGTGAGTTCGATGTCCATCAACATCGCAGTTTCATATAAGTGATTTATGACAGAGAGATTTTAGTTGGTGAATATTTAAGTTGATTATATGATAGAGTTTGAGTTTTAAGATGAGTTCTTTTCCTACTTTCTCCTAGTCTACTCCTCCACTACTTGGGTTAGAATTGTTTGCAGATTTCATTCTTGGGTATTTTGTAGGTCCAGAAAAGCAGCTGAAGCTGGATTGGCCAACAAGGCATAAGATTTGTATTGGAATAGCGAGAGGTTTAGCTTTCCTTCATGAACAATCCAGACTAAAAATTGTTTACAGACATCAAAGCCACTAATGTGCTGCTGGATGGGGATTTAAATCCTAAAATTTTTGATTTAGGATTGGCTAAACTTGATGAAGAGGAGAAGATTCATATTAGCACCCGAATTGCTGGGACAATGTGAATGTTCATGCCTTTATTTATATCTACACTCAGAGACACAGAGACACGCAAGGATTACATATTTTTGTCATATATCAAAATTTGCTTAATTTTTCAAATTTGACTTACTAGTCTTAGGGATCTGATTGCAGAGGATATATGGCACCAGAATATGCATTGTGGGGCCACCTTAGCTACAAAGCATATGTTTACAGTTTTGGAGTTGTAGCCTTTGAAATTGTTAGTGGGAAGAACAACAATAGTTTTGTACCAACTAATGATTCTGTCTGCCTTTTAGATTGGGTACGCAAGAACTTCCTATCTTGCTTAAAATTTTTGTTTTCAAAAATTTAATTCAGATCATCTTGCCTTAATTTTTATTGAATTTGTGGCAAGCTGTTAAAATCATTATGATCAGAACTCCAGTACTATTTCAAAATGGACATTAAAAATGAAAATACATATGATGCAGGCCTGTCATGCTCAACAAAGTGGTATTTTTGATGGAACTGATCAATGAGAAATTAGGCTCTTAGGTACACAAAAAAGAATCTGAAATTACGGTTAAAGTAGCTCTCCTGTGCACAAATGCATCTGCTTCGCTTCAGCCGACTATGTCCGAAGCGGAGACCATGCTTGAAGGATGAATGACTGTTCAAGATGTGATACCGGAACCCAGTAGCTATAGAGGAGACATGAGGTTTAAGGCCATGAGAGATCTCCACAGGGAGAGACAGACTCAAAGTATGAGTAGAAGCCGAAGTATAAGAAAGCATGTTCTTTTAGTTGTTGTTTATTGGTTGTGGATTTTGATGAGAACTTATATATGTTTTATTTCAGCATGCTGAATAACTAATTAATATGAGACTGGTTAATAACTAACTAAATTTAGTTTATTGGTTAACTAAATTTACAATTCGCAACAAACTTCTCCGTGGCTAAAAACTAAAGCGTTACAAACAATTACAAAAGCGATCACGAAATCAACAGTCGTGGCTAATATAAAGCACATTTAGACACGAAAACATTCATGTCTAAATCCAGGGCAATTTAGTCACGCACATTAAAACCGTGACTAAAGTACGTCGAATTACTCACGACGACCACGCCGTCACTAATTCATGAAATAGATACAAAAATTTTCATAACTGATTTACGTGATTCAATCACGATAACAATGGTTTCAGGAACGAAAAACATCGAACTTCAGTTGCAACATTTTTTGTTACTGAATGTGACACATTTAGTCACGAAAAATTCAAAAATTTTGAAATTGGCTTTCAGTCATGAACCGCTACTTTTTTCGTGGCTAAGGACTTTCAGTGACGCATCTACTGTCACGGAGCTGTTACGATGTGTTTTGTGTATAACTGAATGGAATTAGGGATGAAAAAACTGCCTTCAAGCACAAATGGCCGTTGTGGCTGCAGGCTAGATTTCTTGTAATGTACTTGTTGTTGTCTGATTTTCGTCACTATGATGCCACGCAATGTTTCCCTGACTAGATTTCGGATTTCAATTTTGACCCCTGCAAGATGAGACAATGGCGTCAGACTGGGGGCCAGTGGTGTCACTGGCGTTCCCACTCCGATGCCTAAGTCAATTACGAGACTATTCCAGAAACCTCCTTCAGTTTCCCTTAGGTATCCCACTGCGCAGCCTACCTAGAGTTATGCGCCGAGGGGCCCTCCTGAAACTTGTTAAAGGTGATGATGGCGAATGGTCTAGGGTTGTTAGGGAGTGTTTAGGGTTCAAATCTCCAGAAAACCGTCCCTTTCCCACTCATTTAACCTTACCTTAAGTACCTCATCTCAATGGCTCAGATGCTAGGGTTATGAACCCTAATAAGCTAGGATTGTGACACCTGGACTCAGAGAATAAGGTAAGTATTTAAGCCAAGAAGTGGAGGTCAATGGGGCTTACTTACTCCATCGTTCAAGACCATGCCGCGTCTGGGCTTGTTCTCGGCCCTGCCTGTCAAGCTGGGCTTCACTTGCTCATGACTGGTGGGCCTCATTCATGGTGACCTTTGTGGGCGTTGGAGGGGTCTGGGAGGTTCTCTAACCCATATCCCAAAAATCCCCCTAACATTAGCCCCCAAAACCAACCCTATTTTCAACCGGGGTGGTCTTCACTTTTGTGGGGCAGAAAACTTGCCTGGGCCTTCTCAACCTATTTGAAATTTCAGTTTTTACCTTTGCCCTGTCTTGGTGCAAACTTGGCACGAGTTTCGAAGGATTCCCACTCTTTTCTTTTTTAGAAAAAAGGTCTGCTACCATTAACTGTCCCATCATCCAGTCCGTCCATTTTGATCCGACGGTTGGAGCACGTTGGTACGGTGTCAGGCGCTTTTTGCGCTTCCCATAACTGTCAGCGTGGGAGAGATAAAGTGGACGTGACCGTAGCCACCTCACCTCCCTCTACACTGGAACGTGGGTAGGCACTCTCTCCTCACTTCCTAACCTAACCCCACAATCTCAATTTCCTTTCGTTTTGGTCTCTTCAGACCGAGTTTTTGAGTTCACTTTCATTGATTCTCACCATTTTTCTGGGATTCTTCTAATCATCTTCTGCTGATCTTCGTCTTCCTTCTTCATTTCAATTTTTTTGAACCCGTTCTAAACTTTCTCTTTTGTTTTCATGGCTTAGCTTTGTCAGAAACTTATTGTGCCGAAGACTTCTGACATGCAGAAACTCTTTATTCCAAATTCAAAGGTATGCCTCTTTCCTCCCTTGATAGCTGACTGTGTGCTGTGCATGATGTATATTTGTTTGTTTCCTTTTTTTATACAACCTATTTTCGACGGTGTTTTTTGCCACTCGCTCCTCACTAGGTTGTTCCTTCTTTCCATGGAACTTGTAGTCGTCTAGTCCTCTCTCATTCTTTCCCTGTAAGCCCTAAGGGAAAAATGAGGAGCTGAAGAATAGGATCTGTGCTCACCAAGAGCTTGAGAACTAATTCAGAAAATCCCTGAAAGAGGTTAAGCTCGAGCAGGATAAGGTTGCCGCTATCTCCTCAGGTTACAAACCCTGGTGACGCAGGCTGACAGGCAATTTGACGCAGGGATGGATGATGCAATTAAGGAAGCCTGGGTCTGCTTCCCTGGCATGGACCTCTATGTGCTAGAGAAGTCCCTGAGGCTCATGCCTGCCTCGTCTCAGGACCTCCCTGTCCCTTCTGATCCCTTGCCGAGGTCCTAGTCCTTTGGCCAAGCAGTTCCTCCTCCTGGCGGGTTGGCACTCGAGGGCCGAGAGATCCTTGTTTTTGGCCACGACCTCTGCCCTTCCAGTTCTCCAACTCCGACACCTACAAAGGAGGTTGTCTCCGGCATCCTAGCTTCAGCACCTGAAGCTCCCTTTTCCTTGGCTCCACCAATATTGCTTTTCCTTCAGTTGTCTTTTTTTTTTTTAGACAATTTATGTTTTATGTTTTGAGGACAATTTAATTTAGAACTTAACTTATTCTTTCGTAGTGTAATTTTGATGACTTGATCTTCCTACTGCTATCGTCCCTGAACTCTGGCCTATTCTTTCAAGACAGGGGATAGTTTTATGTTGCTTGACTTTGACTCGCAAAGGAACCTGGGCCTGATTTTTCCAGTTATCAGCTGAACTTCGAGTCAGACTCACTGAGCAAATGACAAAAAACTCAGGTTCATTCGGAACCTGGGCCTGACCTAAGCTACTGGCTGAAATTCGAGTTAGGCCCATGGAGCAGATAATGAGAAACTCAGGTTCATTCGGAACCTAGGCTTGACCTCAGTTACCAGCTAAAATTCGAGTCAGGCCCGTTGAGCAAATAATGAGAAACTCAAGTTCATTTAGAACCTAGGCTTGACTTCAGCTACCGGCTGAAATTCAAGTCAGGTTAGTTGAGCACATAATGAGAAACTCAAGTTCATTTGGAACTTGGGCTTGACCTCAACTTCCGGCTGAAATTCGAGTCAGGCCAATTGACCAGATAATGAGAAACTCAAGTTCATTTGGGAACCTGGGCCTAACTTCAGCTGCAGGCTGAAATTCAAGTTAGGCCCATTGAGCAGATAATGAGAGACTCAGGTTCATTCTGAACCTGGGCCTGACTTCAGCTACCGGCTAAAATTTGAGTCAGGCCCGTTCAGAAGATAATGAGAAACTCAGGTTCATTCGGAACCTGGGCCTGACCTCAGCTACCGGCTGAAATTAGAGTTAGGCCTATTGAGCAGATAATGAGAAACTCAGGTTCATTCAGAACATGGGCCTAACATCAGCTACCGGCTAAAATTCAAGTCAGGCCTGTTGAGCACATAATGAGAGACTCAGGTTCATTCTAAACCTGGGCATGACTTCAGCTACAAGCTAAAATTCGAGTCAGGCCTGTTGAGAAGATAATGAGAAACTCAGGTTTATTCGGAACCTAGGCCTGACTTTAACTACCGGCATAAATTCGAGTCAGGCCCGTTGCGCAGATAATGAGAGATTCAGGTTCATTCAGAACCTGGGCCTAAATTCAGCTACCGGCTAAAATTCAAGTCAGGCCTGTTGAGCAGATAATGGGAGACTCAGGTTCATTCGGAACCTGGGCATGACTTCAGCTACAAGCTGAAATTCGAGTCAGGCCCGTTGAGAAGATAATGAGAAACTCAGGTTCATTCGAAACCTAGGCCTGACTTTAACTACCAGCAAAAATTCGAGTCAGGCCTGTTGAGCAAATAATGAGAGATTCAGGTTCATTCGGAACCTGGGCCTGACTTTAGCTACCGGCTAAAATTCAAGTCAGGCCCGTTGAGAGGGTAATAAGAGGCTCTTAGAGTTTTGATCGGCAAGGCATTTCGTTCTTGAATGAGCATTTGCTTTATTGAAAAATAAAAGTGTTTCACAAATGCTTAACGTCGTTACATTGATCTATTGATAGTAAGTCTTTAAATGCTCACCATTCCACGAGTGGGACAACTTCTTTCCATCTAATCCTTCTAGCTTGTACGTGCCTGGGCGTAATACTTCAATTACTTTATATGGTCCTTCCCATGTAGGTCAGAGAGTTCCTGAACCATGCTCCTTAGTGTTGAGCATTATTTTCCTTAAGACCAGGTCTCCCTGCCTGAAACACCTCTGCTTTACCCTGGAATTGTAATACCTTGCTGACCTCTGTTTGTAGACCGCCGCTCTAATCTGTGCCATATCTCTCTTTTCTTCAATCAAATCAAGGTTCAAACCCATCTGCTCGTCGTTTCTATCAAGGTTGAAGTGCCTGACTCTAGGGCTTGGCTCTTTAATTTCTACCGGTATCACTGCTTCAGCCCCAAATGCTAGAGAGAAAGGGGTCTCGCCAGTTCCAGTCCTCGGTGTGGTTCAATACGCCCATAGAACTTTTGGTAGTTCATCCACCCAAGCTCCTTTGTGCACATCCAGCTTAGCTTTCAGGTTGTTCTTAATTACCTTGTTGAGCTTCTCAACTTGTCCATTCGCTTGCAAATGGAATGGGGCTGAGAAAGCTACCCTGATTCCTAGATTTGAGCACATATCTTTGTAATTCCTATTGTCAAACTGCCTGCCATTGTCAGTTACAATGGTATGTGGTATGCCAAACCTACACACAATAGATCTCCATATGAAATTTGAGGTATTAGTCTCTGTTATTGTAGACAAGGGCTCAGCCTCTACCCACTTGGTGAAGTAATCAATCGCCACTATAGCATACTTTGCCTGACCTCTGCCCATTGGCAGAGGGCCAATATGGTCGACTCCCCACTGGGCAAAGGGCCAGGGGCTGGTTATCGAGGTGAGCTGCTCAGGAGACTTCCTTGGAACGTTGGCAAACCTCTGGCAAGAATCGCATTTTCGTGCATGAACTTGTGCATCCTTCTTCATAGTGGGCCAATAATATCCTTGACGGATTATTTTGTGAGCAAGCGATTGGCCCCCGAAATGATTGCCACAAATCCCCTCATGTACTTCTCTCAGGACATAGTCAGCTTCGGTTGCACCTAGACATTTCAAGTAAGGGAGGGAAAAACCTCTCTTATACAACACCCCATCTATCAAGGTATAATATGGGGCTTTGTAATTTAAATGTCGCGCCTCCAGCTTATCTTTAGGCAGGGTTCCTTCTGTCAGGTATTGGACTATTGGATCCATCCACCCGGGCTCATCACCCACATAGTTTACTGCCTGTTTTTTCTTCATGTAACTTGGTTCCGTGAGTACTTCAAAAGGCACACTTCTTGTAAGCTCTGAGTTTGACGCAGAGGCAAGCTTAGCAGGTGAATCTGCATTCTCTTCTCTTGGTACATGAGTGATTTGACATTCTTCAAATTTTTCAAGCAGGTTTCTTACATTGGCCAGGTATGACACCATGCTACCTTCCTTTGCCTAGTACTTTGAATTTACTTGCCTGACGACCAACTGTGAATCCCTGTAGACTTGTAGTCTTCTAGCTCCCACTGATCCTACCATTCTCAGGCCTGCAATCAAAGCTTCATATATAGATTCATTGTTTGTTGCCTTAAACTCGAGGCGGATGGCATACTCGAGTTTAACAAAGTCAAGTCCTGGCGTTGTGAGGATGAATCCAGCTCTACTACTGTGCTTGCTTGATGAGCCATCCACATGCAAGGTCCATAATGTAGTTTGGTCCTCATGGCCCATTTCCTCTTCGGCGTCCAGGGATTGGTCCTGTGCTCCTTCCAACGCGGTGAATTTAGCGATGAAGTCGGCGAATGCCTGAGCCTTTGCTACTGTCCTTAGGGTGTAAGAAATCCCAAACTGCCCAAGCTCTATGGACCATTTGATCAACCTTCTTGATGTCTCTGGCTTCTGAAGTACCTATCTCAACGGGTAACTAGTTGGGACAATGATGGCGTGGGCCTGGAAATAAGGCTTGAGCTTTTCGGATGAAACAACCAAAGCTAGGGCAAGCTTTTCTATTGTCGGATACCTTGTCTCGCCTGACATCATAGCTTTGATGACGTAATAAACCGGGTACTGGACCGAGGCTTCCTCGCGGATGAGGGCAGAGCTTACTACTGTCTCTGAAACGGCCAGGTACAATAAAAGTGTCTCTCCGAGCACTGGCTTGGACAGCAATGGTGCTGAACCTAGCTTGAATTGAGTAAATGTCTCCTCACATTCTTCTGTCCACACAAAACTCTTGGGTCCCTTGAGAGTCTTGAAAAATGGCAGGCACTTGCCAGTCGCTTAGGACACAAATCGATTCAAGGCCGCCATGAACCCCAGGAACTTCCCAGAAGATACTCCAAAAATGCATTTTTCTAGGTTTAACATCATCTTATGCTTCATGAGGATGGAGAACATCTAGTCCAGGTCAGTCAGGTGCTCCTAGGCTTTAACACTCTTAACCAACATGTCGTCCACATAAACTTCCATGGTTTCCCTATCTGCTGAGCAAACAATTTATTAACTAGCCTCTGGTAGGTGGCCCCCACGTTCTTAATCCCAAATGGCATCACTTTGTAACAGTAAAGCCCCATGTCTGTTATGAACGAGGTTTTTCCTGGTCCTGTGGGTGCATCTTGATCTGATTGTACCCTGAAAATGCATCACAAAAGCTATATAATTCATTACCTACTGTAGAATCCACCAACTGATTGATCCGAGACAGGGGGAAGCTGTCTTTCAGACATGCCTTGTTAAGGTCCGTGAAATCCACGCAGACCCTCCACTTGCCGTTGCTATTCTTGACAAGAACCACATTAGCTAACCAATCTGGACAGAGCACCTCCTTTATGAGTCCAGCATCTAGTGATTTATCCACTTCTGCCCTGATTGCTTCGTAATGCTCAGGGTTGAAGCTTCTTCGTTTCTGCCTAACTAGGCAGAAGTCAGGGTCGACATTCAATCTGTGAACTATAATCTCAGGATCAATACCTGGCATGTCGTCATGGGACCACGCAAAAACATTTGAATTCTCTCTTAAGAATTCGACCAATGCTTTTTTGAGCTCGCCTAGGAGCATGCTCCAAATCTTGGTTGTTCTGGCAGGGTTAGCCATGTCCAGTTGCACTTCGATCAAGTCCTCTACGGCTTCTCCTCTTATTGATTCCTTCCACTTGTTCTCTCTGCTTCCCGAATGAAAGTTAGGCTGGTCTTCATCCATCAAGATTTCCATTTTTCCAGCTGGCTTGGAACATTGCTGCTTGGAGGGAGACTTTTCACTTTGAGGTCCCTCGAGAGAGGAACTACTCCCTGAATGATTCGACCCTTCCAACTCAGGGGAGGGCTTCTTACGTTGGGGTTGGTTTCGCATTTGCTCAGGGTGTTATTGCCAGGAGGTCGTCAGGCACATCGTATGATTGGGCCTTTCATGCTGCGGACTACTATTTTTCTGCATGGGGCCTGAGAAGATGGCCATTGATTCTGTGTGAATATCTCGGTTACGCAGTGAGGTTGCGTAACACTTCCTCGATTCATGTTGATCTCCTCGAACGCATCCTATTCCTTCTCCAGGTGTAGGAAACTTCATCAACAAGTGATAAGCTGAGGTTGCTGCCTTTAATGTGTTCAAGGTGGGTCTTCCGATGATGGCATTATACGTTGAAGGGGTCTTTATTACTAAGAAGTTGGTCATCACTGTGGATCTGTAAAGGGCATTTCCCACCGTGACAGGGAGTTCAATAGACCTTTCTGGAAACACTGACTCACCCGTGAAACCTGATAGAGGAGTTCTGTCTGGCTTGAGTGCCTCTCTTTTCAGCCCCATTGCATCATAAGCTGGGGCATACAAGATATCCACCGAACTTCCTGTGTCTATCAATATGCGAAATATCATGTGGTTGGCCACCTGTCCTGCTATCACAATTGCATCATTGTGGGGGTGGTGAATGCTCAGGGCTTCTATATCATCAAAGGTTAACAGGAAAAGATCTCTCCGTGGCGCTTTTGACTTCCGGGTCGTTAGGTTCACTTCAAACTGCTCCTGCGTGACTCGAGCATCCCTCGCATATGCTTTCCTTGCCCTGTTGGAACTCCCCCCCATGCCTGGTCCTCCCACAATGGTCTGCACACTTCCTTTAATCTCTCTTAGTTGGAGCAATATTACGGATGTATCATCCTCCATGATTGGCTCCTGCTTGGAAGGTCCGACTTGACTGGTGGCTCCTGCCACAAACAGTTGCATGTGTCCCCTCTAGATAAGGGCTTCTATTTCTTCCTTCAATTCCTGACATCCATCAGTGTCATGACCGTAATCCCTGTGGTACCTGTAAAGGCTGCAATACCTCTTTCTATTTCGATACCGAAGTGGTGTCCTGATCGGGAAGGGCTTTTTCAGCATGTTGCTTCCTTCAATCTTCATCAGTACCTCCTCACGCATCGTGTTGAGTGGTGTGAACCTGCTTGGTTTGTATTTGAGGAATCGAGGTCCCTGATTTCTTTCATCACTGCTTCTTTTGTTGATTACAGCTTTATTCTTCTCATCCTACGTGAGTCATTTGGACCCTCATGCTCCAGTCTGGACCTCCTCCATGACTCAATGATATCTTCTGCTGAAATATACTTGTGTGCCTCAACCAGCATCTCGGAGAAAGTTTGATGAGGGTTCCTTGCTATCGAATGAATGAGATCCTCATCTCTCAGGCCATCCTGCATGGCTTGCATGGCCCGGTCATCATTTCCTCTTTCGACTTGCATCATAGCTTCTGTAAATCTCTGAATGAATGACTTCAGAGACTCTGCTTCCCTTTGAATGATCGAAGAGAGGTGAGTAGGGGGCTTCTTTACTGGTCGAGCCCCCAGGAATTGAGTAGCGAAAGCTTCCTCCAGCGGCCTGAAAGAGCCAATAGTCCCTCGCTTCAAATTGGTAAACCATGTTCTAGCCATTCCTCCAAGGATTAACGAGAAATCCCTGCACATGATTTCATCCAGACCTTGTAAGCCCCCAGTAAGCCCCCAGGTGTTCTCCAGGGTCGGTTCGGCCCTGATAACGTTCCACTTGAGAAATTTTGAAATTAGGCGGGAGAGCAGCCTGCCTTATCCCCAAGGTGAAATGTGAGGTGGACTGGGACCCTGCTGTGCAATGAGCCTGGGCCCCTACCTGGACATGGAGGTCTCTTAGATCAGTGTGCCACCGCGCCTCGATTTATGCTACGTCCCTTCTAATTTCCACTTCGAGCAGCTCCCGTTCCTCTGCCCTAATGTGAGCTCTTTCCTCATCCAGGTTCCACCGAGTGTGTCGTTCAGGTCCCATTTCTCTTCAGGCTCTGGCCCTCTCATTCTCAGCTCGTGTTCTTCTCCTTGCATCCAGGGATGCTCTCAGATTGCTCAAATCCAGACCTTCATAGGCTGAGGAGAAAGCGTCCCTGACTGCTCTGTGCATGGAACTTCGCTGCATGTCCGGCAGGTGATATGGAGAGGCTCTGACATCCCCACTAACCTCTCCATCAAGCTACCTTGAACGCCCGTGTCTTCTGTCGTTCCTTCCACGACCTCTGAAGTTGTTTTTTGCCTCTCTTCCTTCTCTTTGTTCCTGCAGTCGTGCACGGGGGTGTGGGGAATCCACAGGCACCTGTCTCCTGCGTGTCGGAGAAAGCTAGGACTGATGGTTGTTTTGGTTCTGCACCATTTGCCCTATTAATTGTTCTAAGCGGATATCCACGTCGGACAGGCTGGTCCTCTCGGATCGCGGGGCTACTCTCCTGTCACTACATCTCCGAGGGGGTAGCTATGATAACAAAGCCATTGGCTCCCTAGGAACAGTGGCTTCCCGATGAGGGATAGTATTGGTCTTTCTGGGCTGTTTGTCCCTAACTTGCCTGTTCAATGGCTCGGCGCCACTATTCTCCAGCCCCGCTTCCGGCTGATCCTTCATATCACACTCCTTAAGCTAGCCGCAATAATGGCTTTGCCGTCGAACTTCCTCTTTTGGGATCACGATTCTTCAAAATGATCCCTTCACTGGTGATTATGGCTGCACGTGACTTCTAGATCTTGACACAACTTTGATATTTTTCCTTCGTTTCCACAGACGGCGCCAATGTTGTCATCTAATTTTCGTCACTTTGATAGCAAACAGTGCTTCCTTGACTGGATTCCGGATTCCGTCCCTGACCCCTATGAGATAAGACAATGGCGTCAGACTGGGGGCCAGTGGTGTCTTCGGCGTTCCCACTCCGATGCCTAAGTCAGTTACAAGGCAATTTCCAGAAACCTCCTTCAGGTTTCCCTCAGGTATCCCACTGCGCAGCCTACCTATAGTTCTGCGCCGAAGGGCCCTCATGAAACCTGTCAAAGGTGATAATGGCGACTGGTCTAAGGTTATTAAGGAGTGTTTAGGGTTCAAATCTCCAGAAAATTGTACCATTCCCCCTCACCTAACCTTACCTTAAGTACCTCATTTCAACGGCTCAGATGCTAGGGTTATGAACCTTCATCGGCTGGGATTATGACACTTGAACCCGATGAATAAGGTAAGTGTTCAAATCGAGGATCGAAGGTCAACGAGGCTCATTCACTCCGTCGTCCAAGATCACGCCGCATCTAGGCTTGCCCTCGGCCCTGCCTGATGGGTTGGGCTTCGTCTGTTCGTGACTGGTGGGCCTTGTCCATAGTGTTCTTTGTAGGCTCCAAAAGAAGCCTGGGAGGTTCTCTGACCCATATCCCAAAACTCTCCATAACAACTATTTTGTAAAACAATGATTCAGTTTGAATTCTGCCATCTCCAATATTAAAAAGAAAAATTCAATAATTTCTAGATTTATTATTTGGCTTTTACATACATGTATACTAAATTTAGTTTGTATGGATTGACCTCGCATTGGGTATTAATTAGAAAAGATGAGATATTATTATTATTATTTAGTTCTGCTTTAAAAAAATTAAATTAAATTAAAAGCATTTTACTTTGGGCCTTTAATCTAGATCCATGCCATGCCATATCAAGCCACGCAGATTGCTCAAAACTTATGGCTGATTCGAAAGACCCAAATGAAGAAAAATTGTGGAAGGCGTGTGGCAGATGTGGGCTACCACAATATCAAGAAAAAGTACACTGGGATGGCGTGGACACATCTATTACCACGTGACATTCTCACACTAGTCTACAATGTGCCATATCATCCTCCACATGCCCACCACAATTGTTCTTCACTCCAGTCACGTTACTCCCAAAATATTTGACTCATTAAATACCCTCTCTCCATTTCACAATTAAACACAATCCAGAGTCTTAGCCATGGCATTTTTCACCAAACTCCATGGAATTGCTCGTCTTCTAGTACTTCTTCTTCTTCTCCTCTCATTCGCTTCCCTAACTCGGGCCGATACGAAACAATCCGAAACTAATCCGACGCCGCAATGTGCGAAACTCCATGGAGGTTGCCATGACAAAAGGCAGGCCTTGAAGCTGAAGCTCATTGCCATAAGCTCTATACTGTTAACCAGCATGATCGGAGTTTGTCTTCCTCTGTTTTCGAATGCGGTCCCGGCTCTTCGACCCGATAAGGATCTATTCGTGTTGGTGAAGGCATTTGCTTCGGGTGTGATCCTTGCGACAGGGTACATGCACGTCTTGCCGGATTCTTTCGACTGTTTGAGGTCGGAGTGTCTGCCCGAATATCCTTGGAGGAAGTTCCCCTTCACCACATTCGCGGCCATGCTGTCGGCTTTGGCCACTCTGATGTTGGACTCGTTCTCGATGAGTTTTTACAAGAGACGTTTTCCTGACGAAGCCAATCATCATCGTAATGTTGAATTAATAAGGAGTGAAGAATTAGAGAGTAGTGTTGAACATGCTGATAAGAAGATCGAGAAGGGGGTCGATGAAAAAGGTTTATTAATGCAATTGCTAAGGCATCGTGTGGTGGCTCAGGTATATATATAAATCTAATTAATTTTCTTTTAAATTAGTTGATTAAGAAATAAAATAACATTGAATTCTCTCTGTTCAAAATTGCTATTTGTTTGGATACAGATTTTCTGTCTTATTTTTTTTTTATATGAGATTCTATGACTGGTCGAATAGAAATTATAGAAAAGAAAAATGTGATAAAAGATCTTCAACCCCTATTTGTTATTGCCATCTGCTGTAGGTTTCCACATAAAATTAATGTTTAAAAGCATATATATTCAAAATGAATTAGTACTACATATTATTATGCCAACATAATGTGTAGTAAATAGTAATGCTGCTTTCTATATACGTGTATTGATAGAAATTATCTACATTGTGTATCGATCATCCAATTTTTGTTGGACATTTGAAGTCTGATTTCATATGATTTGGTACTATAGTACAGAAATTACATGCAATTAGACATTAATTAAACACTCAACGGATTTATTTATATATTGATGGAGGTATTTAATTTAATGCAGGTTTTAGAGGTAGGAATAGTAGTGCACTCGGTAGTGATCGGATTGTCACTGGGGGCGTCGGACAATCCATGCACAATCAGGCCACTGATAGCAGCTCTTTGCTTCCATCAACTGTTTGAAGGCATGGGATTAGGAGGATGCATACTAATGGCAGATTATGGAAGAAAGATGAAAGCAACAATGGTGTTTTTCTTCTCCACCACAACTCCATTTGGGATTGCTCTGGGAATTGGTTTGTCAAATGTGTACAGTGAAAATAGCCCAACAGCTCTGATTGTGGTGGGTCTGTTAGATGCTGTATCGGCAGGGCTGTTGAATTAAATGGCATTGGTGGACCTATTAGCTTCTGATTTTATGGGTCCAAAACTTCAATCAAATGTAAAGCTCCAAATGTTGGCATATTTTGCTGTTTTTTTAGGTGCCGGAGGCATGTCATTGATGGCAAAATGGGCCTAACAGATTTGATATGGAGCTTTTTTTTTATTTTTTATTTTTATTTTTTGGCGAATGATTCGATATTGATGTTACTGATATGTAATTGTATAGCTAGCTTGATTGCTTTCTAGATGCCCTTTTATTTTATTTATTTATTTAATTTTATTGAAGACCGCCTTTGAATCCATTTTGATATGTATGATTTGGAATTGGATTGTGTATGCCGATGTAATGTCAATTGAAAGTACACGTTTGTTAAATTATTTCACCTCATTTGTTTAAATTTTTGACGGGGTAAATATTTTGGGATTCCATAAAATAAAAATTTCACTACTAGAAAATGATCATATTTTACAATAGTCATAAAATCATATACAATGTGATTAAACGTAGCATCGCTTTAAATATCAAGTATGACACAAATTAATTCAAAAAATAATCTACCACATTTTTTTTTACTTAAGTACAACGAATAAAAAATGGAACATCGTATTTAATAGAGTAATTTGTACTGGGGGTACCTAAATTATATTAGATTTTACAAACGGGTACCCAAACTATTTTTTTTTTGCAATTAACTACCTAAACTAAACTTTTCTCTGCGCCGTTGATACCTGAAGGCATTTATGTCTGAAAAGCTCCGTTTTTCTCACATGAAGTGGACGTGAGCCATTTCAGAAGGGCATTTCGTGTCTTTCTTCCCCTTCTCCATTTGTCCTCCCTTCTCCTCTCTGGTTCCATTACCCCCCCCCCCCCCCAAATTTTTTTTTTTAAATTTCCATGCCCTAAATTTCGATTTTTAAACACTAATCTAGGGCCAGAAGTTAGCAAAACTTCAATTTCTCACTCTCTTCGTGTGCACAACCCTATCGAACTTTCATAAATCTCAACGATAGAATTTGGAAGAGTAGTGGAGAATTGCAGATCTTCAAATCTTCTTCGCATTTCTTCAGATGATATGGGAAAATGGAGGTAAACTCCACGATGATGGTGGGCCTATATATCGTAAGTGGTCTCTTATAATTTGGTTTTTCGCAATGTTTGTATTATAGTCAGAATTGAAAATTAGGATTTTTCTTGGGATTGGGTTGAATGAAATTGAATTTTGCGAATGATAGAGATTGCTTATTTTTATTGGGGGTTTAGGGTTTTGATGGTTACCGGTTGTGGAGTTGGGTGTATATATAGGGGTTGTTTATAGAACTGAAGTTGATTTGAACTTTTCAAATAGCCCCTGTGTGAGTTTGTCATTGCAAACATGTTGGGACCACTATGTGGAGTTTGTCTTCTAGATGTGTATTGGAAGTAGTGGTGAAAAAGAATATGCTTTCAAATTAAATACTATAAATTTAGTAACCCTTGTTGTTTGGTGTGCCAATTGGGTATATGTGTATAAAGTCTGCTTTTCACTTTATTTCATATATATGTATTGTTATGTAATTGTTGTTTCACTTTATTTCATATGTAAAATGCATATAAAACTATTGTTTAGGGTGCCAATTTGTCTTTATCTGATTATTGTATGGATTTGAAAAAAAATTACAGGTTTTCTGCATTTATTATTTTGGTTGGTAGGTAGTATAGATAATCTGCAAAATGGTGTTTGTTCTGATTAGTTCGTAGTTTAATGTAATGTAATATGGAATGGTAGTTGTGTTTGTGTTGATTGTTTGTGGTGTATTTGTAATGCAGCTCTGGGTCCAAATTGTTCACACTTAAAGTGTACCATGGTGGTCACTTTGAAACAGTAACGGGTAGAAAGGTCTATGTAGGTGGGAAACTGGACTTTGTTGATGATTGTGATCCAAATATGATGGAGTTTTATACCCTAAACAGCATAGCTCAAGACCTAAGATATTATGGTAATTTTGGTGCATATTTTAAGATTCCTAGGCAAAACTAGGTAGAATGAGATGATGGGCTGTGTTACATATTTGGTGATGACGAAGTATTGATGATGTCAACCTATCTTCATCCCCACAATAGGGCTAAATGTTATCTAACTTAGTTTACCCCCTCCCAAACCCTTAGCTTTTGCATTATCAGGCCAACCAGTGCAATACAAATGTCAAATAGAATCTGAACCTGAACCTGCACCTAAATAGGCCTAATATGAACCACAAATAAAACCTAGACCTATTGAGTACAACCCATTAACATTGACAGGTTCCCAAACAGAAATGCCATGTAGTAGCTCTCAACTCCCATTGAATTCCCAAACAACTGATGAAGCACCTGTTGCAGAACCATCCACTGAAACTGAGGCCAAAGCCGAAATATCCCTCACCACTGAATCTCAGGCCCAAGCTCAAAACTATCCCCATTTTCAATCCCCTGAAACTGGCCCAATACCCCCCTCTGAATCTGAACCCATACATGAAAAGCAAACCCCATCTGAAGCCTAAAACTCACCCCAAACTGAAGCAACAAAGATTCAATCACCTATACACTCTGATTCAAGGGACCATACCTCACCACTTTCTGATTCTCGAGCCCAAACCTCACCAATAGACTATGCTGATGATGAGAGCATAGACTTTGATTTTGTCCAAGAAGAATATGTACAAGATCAGGATGATCTTGCTTTCGATGAACATGTAGACCCTACTGTGGAGTGGGCTAGTGTGAATGTTGAAGTCCTTGTAGGTTTTGAATAGGGCACATGCAATGGTAAGGAAAGTGATATAGAAGGTGCAGTGTTATTGGACCCAATCTCTAACGAGGACACATGAAGTGAAACAGATCTAGCTACTAGGAAGGCAAGGCATACACAATTTCCCAAGTTTAACATTGAAACTGACTTGGCTAACCCTAGATTTAAATTAGGGATGGGGTTTTGTTGTGTTGAGGATGTGAGACAAGCAATAGTTGCTTACTGTATTAAACAGCAGAGACCTCTTAGATGTGTCCATAATGATAAGAGGAGAGTTAGGGCAAAATGCCTAGGAAGAGGTGTGCATGGATTTGAATGTGCCTGGGTATTATATGCTTCTGTGGATAGAGATGGAAAAACTTTTAGAATCAAAACATTTAATGACAAGCACACATGTGAAGGTAAGATATACAATAATCCTAGGATGACATCTAAATGGTTGGCTGAGAAGGAGCATATCCTAAATGGGGCTACACCTCATTTTATGAAAGTGTCAAGCCTGAATATGAAGCTGATATTAGCAGACATAGGTATTATAGGTCTAAAAAGAAAGCCCTAGATATGATAAAAGGCTCTGATGCTTAACAATATGGGTAGTTGTGGTCTTACTGTGAGGAATTGCAGAGAAGCAATAGTGGAAATAGTGTTTGGATAAAAAGTGAGTTTGATGAAAATGTAAGTAGGTTTATTTGGGTCTATGTATTTGTGGTTGTGTGCAAGCAAAGGTTCCTCCAAGGTTGCATGCTAGTAATTGGCCTTGATGGCTATCATATCAAGGGGCAGCATCAATGACAATTACTGACTGCTATAGGTATAGATGGTGATAATGGAATATGAAATTGAGAATAAAGATAGCTGGACTTGGTTCATTGAATTCTTATTAGAGGACTTAGGAATCACAGATGGCTATAGGTGGACTTTCATGAGTGACATGCAGAAGGGTTTGGTGAATGCCCTAAAGAAGTTTGTTCCAGCAACAGAACAGAGGAGCTGTGTGCAACATCTATACAATAATTTTTTGAAACAGTTCAAGGGACAAGCATTGAAGCATACATTATGGGCAACAGCAAGGGCTGAGACAGTTCCTAGATTCCAGGCAGAAATGACTAGAATGAAGGAACTGTCCCAACAAGCCTTTGAATGGGTGAATGACATACCACCAACCCAGTGGAGTAGGTCACACTTCAGAACAATGCCTAAATGTGATATACTGTTGAATAACATTTGTGAGTCATTCAACAGGGCTATACTGCCTGCAAAAGATCAGCCAATAATCAGCCTAGTAGAAAGTGTTAGGGTATATTTGATGAATAGAATGGCCAAGAGAAGAGCATCTATGGATAGGTGGATAGGAATTGTTGGGCCTAAAGTCAACAAGATTGTGGAAGCTAAAATGGGTGGGGCTAAGTTTTGTGTAAGTGAATGGGTAGAGGATCTATTATTTCAAGTTAGGGTATCAACTGGAAGCCAGTGTGTGGTGTATTTAAAGGCACAAGCCAGACTGGGACCTCACTGACATACCTTGTAAGCATGGAATGTTTGCCATCATGTCAAGACATATGAATCCAATGGATTTTGTGGCTGCTTGTTACAAGAATGAGGTATTTATAAGAGTCTATGCACCTATTGTGCATCTAATGAATGGCCTAAATATGAGGCCCCAATCAAATTTAGCACCACTTGCTGCTCCAATGTACCACAAACAGCCTGGCAGACCCAAGAAAGTGAGGAGGAAAGGAGTTGAAGAGATTGAAGGCATAAAATGAAGAAAAAATGTATCAAAATGACATGTAGAAAATGTGGAAGTTCTTGCCACAATGCAAGGTTGTACAAAACCAATAGAGGCCAACCAGGTGGTCAGGTATGGCCCCATATAATTATCTTAATTTTTATTGTTAATTTTGATTTTGATTGTTTATGTCCTTTTATCTTCTCATTTCATTCATGGACATATTTAATGTGTTTTTTTAAGGAACATGGTGAAGCCTCATCAACTCCAGCAATCCCCATAGCTTCATCAGCCCCACTACAAGAAGGCCCCCAAGTTGCAGCAGCCAACCCATCACAATCATCTCAAAGAAGGGTCAAACGTGGACCAAAAAGAAAAAGTGCAGCCCCCACAGCTCCAGCAGCCCTACTACAAGAAGGCCTTCAAGTTGCAGCAGCCAACCAATCACAATCATATCAAAGAAAGGGTAAATGTGGAAGAAAAAACATAAGGGTTTAGCTAGGGGATGGGATAAATTATGTATTTTAGTGTTATGGTACAATTTTTTTTTTTCATTTGGTACATTTAAATCAATTTGTGTGGTTATCAATTGTTAAAGGTAAAACCAAGTCAATATGTACTGGATGTTGATGCTTGTTAGGCTATAGTTTTTTTGGTCATTTGGTAAACTAAGCCAATCTGTGTTTGTATCAAAAAACGAAGTCAATATGTAATGGATGTTGAATGATGCTACTATCAAGTAAGGTAATATATAACTGCTTCATGTTTTTAAAATTTGAATTGTTGTATATTAACTACAGGGAAAATTCCATAGGGTATTATATATCAAATACAATGGGGTTTAGCTGTCAGATACATTTTTAGAAAACCAAACCAAATTTGTCAATTACAATCACTAAATATATTAACTTAATTTCATCATCTCTAACACAAGTGTAAATACATTTTTTCAAACTTCATCATCTCTAACTCAAGTGTGAATACAATCACCAGATACATTTTGATCAATCAAGCCTATCAATTCTTACATTTAACATTTCCACCTATGTAAATATAGCTAAACAGAAAAATACATTACAATAACACAACCACCACCACACATAAGATCCTCTTCAGCCATATATTTTCTTTCTCCATCTTTGATATTCCTCTTAACAAACCCAATATTATCTGTGTCGATCGATGACACATGGGCGGATCATGCCAAACAAAGAAACCACATCCCATTCTTCCTTTCCTCTGTAAAAGTAATAATCAAAAAATCATAAAGTATCTAACTCCCAACCAAAATACATTAGCTACCAATTATCAACATCAACATATAATTCTCAAACGTTGGCTACCAAATACTTACCATGTAATTTCCACAGCCATAGAACCTCATCCCTGGGTTGTTCACTGTACACAAAGTTTTATGTATGCTAGAAAACCGACAATAACACAGCATCGAATTTCCCCTACTCATGCCATCCATGTCCAGTTCTTGAAAACCAGATAGCACAATAACAATTGCAGATGCAACGTTCACCCATTTTCATCCCTGCTGTGCTGCCGAGTTGAGATTTCAATAGGTTTCGTGTGGCCAATAGTTAGAGGCAATGCAAAGTGTTGCTAGCTTTGGTCGTCAAGGTTTATTAAAGTTCGATAGGGCTGTGCACATGAAGAGAAAGTGAGAAATCAAAGTTTTACTAGCTTCTGACCCTAGATTAGTGTTTAGAAATTGAAATTAGGGCCTGGAAATTTTAAAAAAAATTTGGGGGGGAATGGAGCTAGAAAAGAGGAGGGAGGACGAATGATGAAATGCCCATCTGAAATGGCTCACGTGACGAAAACGGAGCTCTTCAGACGGAAATGCCTTCAGGTATCAATGACGCAGAGAAAAGTTTAGTTTAGGTAGTTAACTGCGAAAAAAAATAATTTGGCTTCCCGTTTGTAAAACCCGATATAGTTTAGGTACACCAGGTGCAAATTACCCTATTTAATATTGAGCAATTTGACGTGTGCAAAAAAATTGTAAAATTGAATAATAAAAAACACGTAAAAGCCACATACCAATGCGTCAAGAACTCAACACCCACGGCAGCATTAGCAACAATCAGTCATTTCCTAGTGCGCAAGCGTGCCACTTCGAACCTATAACAGTAAAAAAATAAAGTGTGCGCCAATTAAATCAAACGTAATCAAACGATTATATTAATTATCGAGAACAGAATAATTAAAGGTTACGAAATGCCTTTCAGATCAAAGGAATTTTAAATAAAATTTTCAACTACCAACACACTAAGAACACTTGACTACTCGAAGTAAATTCTAACGAGAATAAACTAATTAGTTTATGTTGAGTTGTGTGTCGATTCGGGGGGCTTCTTCAATGTTGGTGAAGTTCCAATTTATATAAGAATAGATGGCTCACCAATTCTTTACGCTTCCGATGTTGACTGATGCCTAATTTCAACTTCCAAATCAAGTATTTATACTTATACAAATTTAATCCCTTTTCATCTTTAAACAATGTGGGACATGTATAAATTTACTTAAATCCAAAAATTAATATTTTTAATAAATAAAAATATTATTTTTGAAAATTCAAGTATGTAAACCAAACGTTGCCCCCATTGTTTTGTAATTTTGTGGTAAAAATTGCAAAGCAATATTTGATCAACTTGCATCTTTCTAGTCCTTGAGCCAATTCAAACGTTCCAAATAATATCCATGCCACACCTTTAATTTTGATCCTCATGAAATATTGATGCATGATAAATAACCAATATATTGAAAATAAATCATAATCAACATCAGTTGGAAGATTCTTTTATTTACGGCCTGTTATGGCCGCATATTTTCCAAAAAATGGCTCCTTATTCATTTATGGCAATATTGATCTTCTTTCCATAAATCTTATTATTTCTTTTCCTTTTTTAACTTCCAAGCTGCACTTGCCTCTTTTTTTGTTTTTGTTTTTTGTTTTAAAACAAAGATACAAATATATGTGTTTTATCAACCTAGCCGACACCAACAACTCCAACCTTGCTGCAAAATCTCCACGTCCAAACTCTCCATCCTTGTTGCAACCCTCCTTGGTAAGTGAATAAAAACTATACTCATGCACATATGATATATATTTTGTTGCTTATACTCATGCATATTGTTAACAATTAAATATCAAAATAATATCAGGAAACATAAAATACAAGATTTACTATATTCGGCAATTGTCTACGTCCTTAACTCCAGTGGGAGTAGTTACTATATTATTAATGGTGTTTGAAAATATTATAGACCTAATACAATATCTAACCCTCAATCTCACACACAAAGCACAGATGATGAGCTAGAAAGCTTTCACTGTAATCACACAAAGAAATCCTAAACCCTAGAACACACAGAGTCGGGAAGGAGAAGAAGAAAAGACACAGACACATACAACGCCTCTTAAGAACCAAAACAGTAACTCTCGCATCTAGCTAACCCTAAAGAAAAAAAATGAATATATAGTAGTATCATAATCATGTAGAAGTCATGTGCCACAACTCGAGCTTGATAAGCGTGGGCTTGACACAAGCAGATCAACAGACTCGGGCTAAGTAACAAAAATGTAGGTCTGCAAAACAAAGAATAAACACCAAGATACAGAAATGACACAGTATTGATATATATATATAAATGTGAATTAATATAACACACACACATATATATATTTTGTTATATTTGCAGCGGTATGTTTATGATTTTTTGTTATGAAAAAGCTTTAAGAAAACCGAGAACATTCATGGATCAATCATATCTTTTACCAGCAATTAATATACATGGCCAAAACCACCTTCTCCAATCTTGTTCTCATTATCAAAATCATTAGTAGCAGCTTTTATCTGTTTCAAGGTAAAAGTTCATGTCTGCATATCTAGGCTTGTAACATCTGAACATCGTCACAAAGGAAAAGTACAGAATGAACTCTTTAAATTTCATCATTATTTCTTGCTTGAGAAACATATAGAGATTATGCTCACATATGACATGTGAATGTTTCTATTCAAAGGCTAGCCCCATCATATGGGTTTCTCAGCCCCACTCATATAGTTGGACCCTCAATGGCATATGCATGACTTGTAACGTACTTATGTCTATATTACAAACTTCCCCTATTCATTCTCTAGCATCGGCACATAAGAGAGAGATTAAACATTATGATGATGAACAATCACATTATAAATAGTACCACAAACTGAATATCCTCTTGTAGAGCTAGCTTAAGATGTTAGGCATTTTTTGGTCTGCTCTTTGGAGATGATCGAAGTGACAGTAAAACAAACATCCTAGTGGGAAATGACACTACGGAAAAATAAATATTCTCCAAGATTATGCTAAATTCCTTATATGCAAATTGTTTTGTTCATTTACCAAAATAAAAGCATCCCATGGGAAATTCCAAATTGATAAGCTCATTACCATGGTTTACTTTAACCACTTGGAAGTGAGCTCGAATTCATGAGCTTTACAGTTCCATAATAACCAGAGATCATATCTTATCATAGTTGTTTAGACAAATAAATTTTTTTCCTGCACTCATTTTCTAGTAAAGGGACTTCCTATATAAGTTACTGCCACTTAGAATTTGTAATCAACTTACAAAAATAAAAAATGGATTAATTTGTGTTTTTCCATATTTTAGGTGAATTTAAGCTTAAAGTGATGAAAAATGAAGAAACAGTGGCAAAATCGTAATTAAATAGAAAAATGAAAAAGCAGTGGCAAAACCATAATTAAGTGGACAATCGCGGCAAGGCAGTGTTGCCCAGGGGCATGCCCAGGCGCCTCGATGGACGCAAATATAAGCATTTAGGCGCATTTTTTTTATCAGTTTTAGCCCTATATTTTACTATAAATATGTTTTATGATTGTTGTAAAGGATAGCCATTTTTAGAGCAAAAACAACAAAGAATTGAGATTTTTAACAATTATGAGTAGCTAAATCTCTCTCTTGGGTAGGAGTATTATTCATTACTAAAGTATAAGGTGTGAGACTTGGTTTATAAGTTTTAATTCAAGGTTAATTATTCAATTTGTGTTCTTCCAATTTATTTCTTTATTATTCAATTCTCTTTTGATTATATTTTGGATACGTTATAATTATTTGTGGATTGGGTATTTGCTAATTAGGAATTCAATCATATTGAATGTTCTATGTTTAGTAGCACTTTGATTTTAATAATTGCATGCTAAGCTTTTGTTAATTTCTTAGGAGAAAATTGGAATAGATCCCCCTTTTGTCTTTTTAATTTTGCTTTAATTGGAATAGATCAAGTTTGATTACCAGTCTCTATGGAATCGACCTGAACTTGCCGCTACTACGTAGTGTTTAAATTCAGTAATTAATTTTGGTGTTTATGACACGCATCAAATTTTGGCACCGTTGTCGAGGACTGTGCGTCAATTTCTTTCTATTCTAATTTTAGTGTTAGTTTGCTTTGAGATTTTGTTGTTTCAGGTGCATGACTAGACTATCAAAAGAAGGAGATCTAAGCTTAGACAGTGATTCTGAATTTGATGAGATGGCAGCCCCTACTAACAACAACGGGCCTCAAACTTTAAAGGAGTTGGCTGCTCTAAATTTAAATTCTTAGCCTCTTTGCATTGAATTTCCTGTAGTGCAAGATTCATTTGAATTAAAGTCTGGATTAATACACTTACTCCCAACTTTCTTTGGTCTTGCAGGTGAAGATCGTCATAAACATTTGAAGGAGTTTCATGTAGTGTGCTCAGGGATGAAGCCGCAAGGTGTAACTGAAGAACAAATTAAGTTGCGAGCTTTTCCCTTCTTATTTAAAGATGCAGCTAAAGATTGGCTATACTACCTTCCTTCCGGCTCTATCAATTCTTGGAATGAGATGAAGCGGTTATTTTTAGAGAAGTATTTTCCTACTTAAAGAGCTGACAATATAAGGAATGAGGTTTGTGGCATCTGACAACATGATGGTGAATCGCTATATGAGTATTGGGAGCGATTTAAACAATTGTGTGCTAGTTGCCCTCACCATCCGATTAGTGAACAACTCCTTATCCTATATTTTTATGAAGGCACGTTACCCATGGAAAGGAGTATGGTGGATGTAGCAAGTGAAGGTGCTTTAGTTGAAAAGACTCCAGAAGAAGCCAGACATCTCATCTCTACTATGGCTGCTAATTCACAGCAGTTTGGCTTTCGATCCAACCCTCCAGCTAAAAAAATTTATGAGGTAAGTACATCCAACCTTGAGCGCCAGATTTCTGACTTAACCTATTTAGTTCAACAGTTAGCTGTAGGGAATGCTCAAGCTGCTAAGGTTTGTGGAATTTGCTTTGTTGGGGGTCATGCTACATATTCATGCCCAACTCTACAAGAAGATGAGACCATTCAGCAAGCAAATGCAGTTGGTCAATTTCTGGGATATCCACAACACAAATATGATCCTTTTTCTAACACTTACAATCTTGGATGGAAATAACCCAGGACAAAATCGCTACCCATAACCATACCAAGCAAGACCACCACCTGCAAAACCTCCTAAATCAGGTATGTCATTGAAGGATATAGTGAAAGCTTTAGCCATTAACACTCAACAATGGCAACATGATGTGTCAAAGAGATTTCAGAATTTGGAGAATCAAATGAGCCAAATAGCAACTGCTGTGGGAAAGCTTCAAGCAAGTCAATCTGGGCAACTACCATCTCAACCAATCAACCCACAGGAGAAAGTTAAAGCCATTACCTTAAGAAATGGGAAAGAAGTGGACAACTCCAAGAAAGACAAATTGGAAACTAAACAGAAGCATCAAGTGGAAGAAGAGAATGAAAAGGTAAATCCTAAATCTCTTATTGTCTCTTCTAATAAACAATTGGTGGCTCCTTTTCCTAGTAGGTTCAGCAAGAACAAGAAAGAGGAGCACGAGAATGAGATTTTGGAAACCTTTCGAAAGGTTGAAATTAATATTCCACTGATTGATGGAATTAGACAAATTCCTCGATATGCAAAATTCCTTAAAGAATTATGTACCAAGAAGAAAAAGTTGAGAGGGAATGAAATGGTAAGTGTAGATGAGAATGTGTCTGCTATTTTGCAAATGAAGCTACCTCCAAAATGTAAAGATCCAGGTACGTTTACTATACCATGTGTGATTGGAAATTCTAAAATTGAACGTGCCATGCTAGATTTAGAAGCTTCCATTAATGTGATGCCTAAATCAATGTATGATTCTTTACAATTGGGCTTTCTAAAAGATACAAGAGTTATCATACAATTAGCATATAGGTCTAATGCCTACCCGATAGGGGTAGTTGAAGATGTTTTGGTTCAGGTTAATGGGATGGTTTTTCCTGCAGATTTCTATGTTTTGGACATGGCGGATGATGCATCTTTAAATCCAACACCAATCATTTTAGGCAGACCATTTTTGAAGACTACTCGAGCAAAAATTGATGTTCATGAAGGAGCACTAACCTTAGAATTCGATGGAGAAGTGAAGACATTCACAATATTTGATGGGGAGTCCATTACTTGAGGAATTCAAAGGTGTTCTTAAAAAAATATATATACATATATATTTAAAATTGAAATCGCAGCACCAGGCGCCTGGGCTGGGGCCTAGGAAGGCGCCTAGCAAGCTCTGCTTGCTGGGGTGCGAAAAAAAAAAAAAAAAAAAAAAAACCTCGAAAAAAAAAACCCTATCACACCAGTAGATTGGCTTGTCTCTGTGCATGATGTCGACTTCACTTTTTCAGGGGAGTATTACTTTTCTCTTCATATATTTTATTCATTTTATGCACATTGGGGACAATGTGATTTAAGTGTGGGAGGGTAAATTATGATTATTTAGTTTATTTTTTATTTTGTTTTATTCGTATTTTATTTTTCATTTTAGTTGTGTTTTTGGGCTGAGACTGAGATCAGTAAACAACTGCTTTGTTTAATTTTTGATGTTTCTCATTCCTTTGAGTCATGAAAGTATCAATATTATAGATGGAGATTTAGATAAAATGAAGTAAATAGCATGTTTAGCTAAGTGAGTTTAGCAACTTTAAGTCTGTTTTAGTAACCATTTGAATTGGGTTAAATGAAAGCTAGTTTCGGTAAATTTAAGCTTAAGTGAGCTTTTGAGCCTTAAATTTGAATTAATTACTTCTTTTAATCATTTTTGTGAGTGATATTCATGTTTGAATTTGTATCTTCAGGACTTGCTTTGACATACTTATTGAGATCACATTGTTGCATTTGTGCATTAAAATGATGAAGGCAATTTTTGTTTTAGCCATTTAGCCTAAAAATCCAACCTTTACACTTATCATTATTTAACCCATTTGAGCTTTTATGATCTTTTTCTTTGTTCTTTAGCCTACATTACAAGCCTTGGACTTAAGTTTTTCCTATCCTAAGTCTAATTGAGCATTTAGGATGTTTAATTGTGAATTTTGTTGGTTGTTGGGAGCAAAGAGATTGTTGTAATTAAGTGTGTGGGTGACCATGTTTATGATGGTTGTTCTGAATAGATGGTGTAAAATGGTTGAGAAAAAAAAATTTAGAATTCTCATGTTTTGGTGTGTGTTGAAAAAAATAAAAACAAAAACAAAAAAATCAGAGATTTTTGTTTTTGTGTCAAAGCATGAGAATTTGGCTAAATGTGGTAAATGTAGGCAAGAAAGAAAATAGTTTGAAAATGTTGATGGGTATTGGTGGGATTATATCTTGAATGCTCTGTTAGATTTTGGATTTTAACCCATTGTTTTTCTTATGATTTTTCTTTTCTACCTTACCTTTACCTAAGCCACCTTACAACCTTTTAAAAGACCTTCAGATTTTTGCTTAAATGTATGCTAGGTGGTGGAGATTAGATTGATAAGCAAGCTTATGGTTGAACAAGTTCTTGCATTGAATTCGAGAGAATATTTTCAACCTTATAAACACTTGAGTGATTAGAGAGAATTCTGTGAGTTGTTTGCCGAGCTAGTTTGAATTGAGCTTAATTAAGTTGGTTGCTAATAAAGCTGAAAATTGTTGGATTCATGTGGCTATGATGTTCTAGTATTTGAATTTTTTTTGGTTGTCTCTGTCAATAATATTTCGTTACTTGATTGATTTAGTTTTTATTTTATGATTTGCCCAGGACGTGCAAAGATTAAGTGTGGGGGTATTTGATGGGATGCAATTTATATATATTTTATATACTCAATACTTGATTTGTGCATGTTTTATTTACTTAAAAATGATTAATTTGTGTTTTGCTATGTTTTAGGTGAATTTGAGCTTAAAGTGATGAAGAATGAAGAAACAGTGGCAAAATCATAATTAAACAGAAAAAATGAAGAAGCAGTGGCAAAATTGTAATTAAGTGGACAATCGTAGCAAGGCAGTGCAGACAAGGGGCATGCCCAGGCGCCTAAATGGGTTCGAATATGAGCGTTTAGGCGCGTTTTTTTCATCAGTTTTAGCCCTATGTTTTACTATAAATATGTTTTATGATTGTTGTAAATGATAACCGTTTTTAGAGCAAAAACAACAAAGAATTGAGATTTCTAACAATTATGAGTAGCTAAATCTCTCTCTTGGGTAGGAGTATTATTCATTACTAAAGTACAAGGTGTGAGACTTGGTTTATAAGTTTTAATTCAAGTTTAATTATTCAATTTGTGTTCTTCCAATTTATTTGTTTATTATTCAATTCTCTTTTGATTATAATTTGGATCCGTTATAATTATTTGTTGATTGGGTATTTGCTAATTAGGAATTCAATCGTATTGAATGTTCCATGTTTAGTAGCACTTTGATTTTAATAATTGCATGCTAAGCTTTTGTTAATTTCTTAGGAGAATGCATAATAGATTAAAGTTTTACAACGTTTGTAGGACTTGTTTATTGTTGGTTGCTATTGTTCTTAATGCTGTTCTGATTTGATTTAGATCACGTTGGTTTAGCTATTTCAGAATTAAGATTAATTTTCGATCGTATCTGAATTAATTAATTGTGAGAGTTAGAATAAAATTGGCCGTGCTATTTTATTCAATCCAACATTGAATGATTATTTTTGGATATATTTTTGTCTGTGATCACATGTTCTTTAGTAATTGAAAATACTCTGACCCAAGGTTTTCTCCTATTGTTATTTTCAATATTTATTAAATTGTTTTCTTTAATATTTGAACTTGCCAACATAAAATCCCTCTTTTGTCTTTTTAATTTTGCTTTGATTGGAATAGATTCAGTTTCTGTGGAATCAACCTGAACTTGCCGCTACTACGTAGTGTTTAAATTCAGTAATTAATTTTGGTGTTTACGACACGCATCAATAAAATAGAGAGAGCCCAGAGATTTCTATGAAAAAACACAAACGACATTTTTCTTGCTCACGTATCAACAATCCACAAATAATAAAAAAACCAAGCAATCAAAACTTTAAAAGTGTTTTTTTTTTTCTTTCCTTCTAGATATGAATTGTTAATATGATACAACTGATTTAAGAATAGCACATATAAGATTATATGCACCTTGTTTTCTTTCTCTTCTTCCTTTGAAGCAACCTTTCAACCAAAGAATTCCTAGTAAACAAATATAAGGCACAATGGTCCCACTACAACGCCAATGATGATTGGAACAGTGTTTTTGAAGTCACCTCCACCATATGAGCAACGTTTTTCATCTGCACAAGAGAGCAAACTAAGCCAAGCTAACAGCACAGATATTTTAATTTGAACGTGTCAAGGAAATCTAGCAAACCAGTTTATTTGATAAGAAGACAAAACACAAAGTTTGCAAAATAACACAATAAGAAAAAATAGTCATTGAAACAAAGAGAAAATGATAAATGTGTTCTCCACACCTTTCTCAGTGAAGGAAATTCCTACGCTGACTATCACACTACATTGCAAGTTTAAAATATGCATCTTCAAATTTATATTATATACAACATTAGACCCTCAAATTTCAAGTGTATTATATTAAGTCTTCAATTTATATTATTTGCCACATTAAGCTCTCAATTATTAAATGTACTACATTAATCCTCCAATTTATATTTTATGTCATAATATGTGGCATATAATGATATTTTAATGTGACCCAATTTATTGTGGTATAAAATATAAATTGAACGATTAATAGGATACACTTGAAACTTGAGGGTCTAATGTAGCATAAAATGTAAATTAAATGCTTAATGTGATACACTTAAAACTTAAAAATCTAATTTGGCATATTATATAAAATTAGAAGCTTAATGTGATACATTTGAAACTTAAAAGTCTAATGTGCAAATTTATCAAACTACAAAGTACTCAAGTGCATTTATTCTAAAAATCATCAAAGGAGTGAGGATGTTCCGAACATATGACTTTAATGCAAGGGTAATAAATGTCTTTTTCATCAAAATTCCTCTTCGCTTCTCATTCTTTATGCCTATAAAAAATAAATAAATAAACTCTCAATCATGTAGGAAAAAAATTCAGCAAAAGGGACGTATATGCTCTTATATTCACAAATTAATGAGATTTATTATATGAGCCCACACATAGTGAGTGGGAGAGTGTATATGCCGGTTCCACTATAATTTTTCTTCAGCCTGTGACTTTCTTTTGTACCAATCTAATGTTGCTGCTTCATTTGCACGACAAATTTCTTGCAAGCTTCCATGATTTGTGTTTCAACTGAATAAGAAAATTATTAGTAGAAGAAAATTAACTTACATGTTTTGAAATCAGGAAAACAACCAAAAGAGGTTGGTGGACCAAAGGATACGAGCTATCAGCCAGAAATGAGGAGGAAGCTATGGGCTAGGAATTGTGATATTTTTAATTGTGATATTCAAATAAAAACTATTTGCAAATCATATTCAAATCAAAACCATTGAAATCCTTAAGCAACTTTTCTCATGGAAGCTGAGGAGTTGAGGACTTGGAGATAAAAGTTTTGTCTCCTATAAAATTTGGGGCAAGACTACAATAAAACCTCTTTGTTTGGAGTTTAACCATAAAATTCTGAAAAATATTACTTAATTATGGATAAATGTTACTTCGTTATTGATGAATAACACTGGTCCATAATGAAGTAATATTGTAAAAGCTATAATGGAGTAAAAGTTACAAAAATGACCAAAAATTCATAAGAATAACTCACCAGAAACCACAGAAACAGCTGATATAAAGGGGCCATAAACTCCTCTATCAGGAATCCTCGTTGTCTCTTGGCCAGCAAAATAGAATCTGATCTCCAAGATATTATTTGTCACACTAACATTATTTATGGGTGTTACTATTGGCTTGTCAGCAATCTCTACCTCATATTCAATATTGAAATCCTTCCGCACTAATTCTTGATGCCCTCCTTCATTTCTTCACTAACTCACTCAGCAATCACAGATAGAGAAGGGGCAATATCAAAAACTAAGAACAAACTGAACAAAACTCATGTTGTTAACGCTAAATTAAAAAAAAATTAAGAAACTTAAAGAAAAACTAAATCAAACTCAAAATTAAAACCCTAAATCCAAGGGATTAACAGATAGCAAGAAGACATTTTGGAAAGCATACAAAGTGGTGCAAAGTTTCAGCATTTCAGACACAAATAAAGAGGTCATTTCCATGAAGAAAGCATTCGAAATAGTAGGAGAATGGTTATGAACAACCCACCTATGTTTTCTGCTTCACAAAGCGAGGAGTAGACGGCGGCGGTCTCTCAGCAATGCTGCAGCGATTTTGGCTCCTTGGCACACCAATGCGTCCTCTCTTTCGCCAGAGAGTTTGGGTTCGGCTGGCCGTGCAGTGGGTGATTGTGGAGAATGCGGCAACTGTTTACAACAGACACTAAGGGCCACACCAGATCTTTTGAGATGAAGGGCACAAAATATAATTGGCCAAAACGGTGCCGTTTTGGTCATTTTTTCATATTAATCTAATTTTTTTTAAATGGAAAATATATATATATATATTCTGTCACGAAAAACTTTTTGTGACTATGTGAATTTCATTAGTTGACCAGTCAAATTCAGAGTATTTAGTCATGAAGACCAAAATTTTGTAATAGTAGGTTTTAAACTTTTGGAGAGAAAATTTATCTCCAAAAAATTGACCCATTAGTTACGTAAACATGTTACGATTTAAAATTTTGTAATTGAAAATAACAAATATTTTAAACAATCACGAAATTATTATTTTTTTTAAATTGAAGGGTATTTTCTATCACAAAAGTTATTTCGTAGCTTCAATTTTCGTTGATGTAGACCAAATTTCTTGTAGTGGTAATTGCATATATTTTAGGTAATATTTCATCTACACCTCTTGAAGTTTAGACTAATGCCAAAAGCATCCTTTAGGTCTTCAAATATATCATTTACACCCTTTTTAGCATCCTAAATTACTTATAAAGTTCTAATACTTTTAAATTTTTAGTATTTTTTTTTTGTATAAAAATTGATTTGAAGATTTCAAAGTCTCTTTTTGTGATAATTAATTTGAAGAATTCAAAATTTTTTCTATATTTTTCATTAATTTTTATTTAAACTATATGATAAATTTTTTATTTTTTTTAAAAACAATTATATGATCATTTTAATTAGATAAGCCTTTTAACTATGTTATATATTTAAAAAATACATGAATTAAACATATTTGTAATGCATTTTAATACATTTAATTTAATATATATGACAAGTCATCTCTTAGTTAAAAAATATTATTTGACAAAAATTATCACATAATTTTTTTTAAATCACACAGTTTAAATTAAATTAATTAAAAATATAGATTAAAAAATTTCAAATTCTTCAAAATATTTTTTATATAAAATCATCCAAAATAATTTTGCAAAAAAGAAAAGAAACACAAAACATTTAAAGGTAATTTAACTACTAAGGGCATAGAGGTAATTTAGTTTTCCAGATAATTGAGTTTGCCATAGGTTGAAAACCTAAAAATGCTTTTAGAATTACCCCCAAACCTCAAAGATTTAGATGAAATATTCCCTATTTTTAAAAATAGAATCTCAAATCGTAATGCACCTATTTTAAATTGTACAAAGGATAGAAATGGAATTTTACAAATCAAACTGTCAAATATATAATTGTTTGAATGAAAGTTATATATGGGGGATATTTTTGTTGATTTTCTAAATCTATGGTGGTTAAGTGTATTTAGATCTTGTGAGGGGATTTTTGGGATATGGGTCAGAGAACTTCCCAGACCCTTCTAACACACACAAATGACACTGTGAACGAGGCTCACCAGTCACGAACAAGTGAAGCCCGGCCCATCAGGCAGGGCCGAGAGCAAGCCTAGGCGCGGCATGGTCTTGGACGATGGAGTAAGTAAGCCTCGTTGACCTTCGGTTCTTTACTTAAATACTTACCTTATTCTTCGAGTCCAGGTGTCACAATCCCAGCTTATGATGGTTCATAACCCTAGCATCTGAGCCATTGAAATGAAGTACTTAAGGTAAGTTTAGGTGAGTGGGAAGAGGACTATTTTTTCTGGAGATTTGAACCCTAAACACTCCCTAACAACACTATACCAGTCTCTATCATCACCTTGGACAGGTTTCATGAGGGCCCCTCGGCGCAGAACTCTAGGTAGGCTGCGCAGTGGGATACTTGAGGAAAACCTGAAGAAAGCTTCTGGGATTTGCCTTGTAACTGACTTAGGCATCGGAGTAAGAATATCGGTGACACCACCGTCCGCAAGTCTGACGCCATTGTTTTATCTCACAAGGGTCAGGGACGAAATCTGGGATCCAGTCAGGGAACCACTATGTGGCATCAAAGTGACAAAAATCAGACAATAACATTGGTGCCATCTGTGGGAAACTTAAAAAAAAAAAATATTGAAGTTGTGTAAAGGTTTGGAAATCACATACGACCATAATCACCAGTAAAAGGATCATCGGGAAGAATTGTAACCCCAAGAGAAGAAGTTTGGTGGAAAAACCATTATTGTGGCTAGGTTAAGGAGTGTGATATAGAGGATCAGCCAAAAGCAGGACTGGAGAGTAGTGGCGCCGAGCCCTCGAACGGGTAAGTCAGGGACAAGCAATCTAGAAGAACAAGTACTATCCCTCATCGGGAAGCCACAATTCACAGGGAGCCAACGGCTTTGATATCGCGGCTACCCCCTTGAGACGTAGTGACAGGAGAGTAGCCCCACGATCAGAGAACCCGCATGTCCGACATGGAGAATTGCTTGGAGCAACTAATAGTGCAGATGATGCATAATCAAAACAACCATCAATCCCAACTTTCTCCGACACGCAGGAGCCAAGTGCCTGTGGATTCCCCACATCCCCATGCACAACCACAGGAACAAAGAGAAGGAGGAGCGGCGGAAAAAGACGTCAGAGTTCGTGGAAGGAAAGACAGAAGGCACGAGCGTTCAGGGCAGCTTGATGGAGAGGTTAGGAGGGATGTAACATCCTCTTCATATCACCTACAGGACAAGCAGGGAAGTTCTAGGCACAGAGCAATCAGTGACGCTTTCTCCTCAGCCTATGAAGGCTTGGATTTGAGCAATCTGAGAGCCTTCTTGGATGCTAGGAGAAGAACACGAGCTGAGAATGACAGGGCCAGAGTCTGAAGAGAAACGGGACCTGAACAATACACTCAGTGGAACCAGAATGAGGAGGGAGCTCACATTAGAGCAGAGGAACGAGAGCTGCTTCAAGATGAAATCAGAAAAGATGTGGCAGAAGTCGAGAAGCTGAGGCATGCTGATCTGAGAGATCTCCATGTCTAAGCAGGGGCCCAGGCTCATTGCACAGCAGGGTCCTAGTCCACCTCACATTTCACCTTATGGATAAGGCAAGCAGCTCTCCCACCTAATTTCAAAATTGCTCAAGTGGAACGTTATCAGGGCCGAACTGACCATGGAGAACATTTGGGGGCTTATAGGGTCTGGATGGAATTTGAGGGAGCCAAAGATGCCATCATGTGCAGGGTTTTCCCATTAACCCTTGGAGGAATGGCTAGAACATGGTTTACCAATTTGAAGCCAGGGACCATTGGCTCTTTCAGGCAGCTGGAGGATGCATTCGTTGCTCAGTTTCTGGGGGCTCGACCAGTAAAGAAGCCCCCTACTCACCTCTCTTCGATCGTTCAAAGCGAATGAGAATCTCTGAAGTTATTCATTCAGAGATTTACTGAAGCCATGATGTAAGTCAAAGGAGGAAACGATGACCGAGCCTTGCAGGCCATGTAGGATGGCCTGAGAGATGAAGATCTCATTCGTTCGATAGCAAGGAACCCTCCTCGAACTTTCTCTGAGATGTTGGTGGAGGCACACAGGAATATTTCAGCAGAAAAGATCATTGAGTCACGGATGAGGTCCAGGCAGGAACACATAGGTCGAAATGACTCACAAATGAGTTAGATGAACGGAGCTGTAAACAACAAAAGAAGCAGTGATTAAAGAATTCAGGGACCTCGATTCCTCAAATACAGACCAAACAGGTTCACACCACTCAACACGACGCGTAAGAAGGTACTGATGAAGATTGAAGGATGCAACGTGCTAAAAAAGCCCTTCTCGATCAAGACACCACTTCCGTATCGGAACAGAAAGAGGTATTGCAGATACCACAGAGATTACGGTCATGACACTTATGGATGTCAGGAATTGAAGGAAGAAATAGAAGCCCTTATCTGGAGGGGACACTTGCAATAGTTTATGACAGGAGCCACCAGTCAGGCAGGACCTTCCAGACAGGAGCTGATTAGAGAGAATGATACATCTATAATACTGCTCCGACCATGAGAGATTAATGGAAGTGTGTAGACCATTGTGGGAGGACCAGGCATGGGGGGAGCTCTAACAAGGCAAGGAAAGCATATGCGAGGGATGCTCGAGTCACGCAGGAGCAGTTTGAAGTAAACCTGACGACCAGGCAATCCAAAGCACCACGAGGAGATCCATTCCTGTTAACTTTTGATGATAGAAAAAACCTGAGCATTCACCAACCCCATGACAATGCAATTGTGATAGCAGCGCAGGTGGCCAACCACACGATATTCCGCATATTGATAGACACAATATCTTGTATGCCCCAGCTTATGACGCAATGGGCCTGAAAAGAGAGGCACTTAAGCCAGTCAGGACTCCTCTCTCGGGTTTCAAAAAGGGTCTATTGAACTCCCTGTCACGGTGGGAAATGCCCCTGACCGATCCACAGTGATGACCAACTTCTTATAATGAAGACCCCCTCAGCGTACAATGCCTTCATTGGAAGACCCACCTTGAACGCATTAAAGGCAGCAACCTTAACCTATCACTTGTTGATGAAGTTTCCTACACCTGGAAGTGAAATTGGATGCATTTGAGGATATCAACACGAATCAAGGAAATGTTACGCAACCTCCCTGCGTTACCGAGACAGTCAAGCAGAATCAATGGCCATTTTCTTAGGCCCCAGGCAGGAAAATCCTAGTCAGCAACACAAGAGGTTCAAACCACGTGACATGCCTGACGACCTCCGTGCAGGAATGCCCTGAGCAAATGAGAAACCAACCTCAAAATAAGAAAAATAGGAAGAAGAATCCCTCTCTTTAGCTGGAAGGCTCGAATCAATTAGGGAGCAGTTCCTTCCTCAAGAAGCCCCTAAATGAAAAATCTCCCTCCGAGCAATAATGCTTCGAGCCAGCTAGGGAAATAGAAGTCATGTTGCAGGAAGACCAGCCTATCTTTCAGTCGGGAAGCAGAGATGACAGATGGAAGGAAACGATAAGAGGAGAAGCGGAAGAATTGAAGTGCAATTGGGCATGGCTGACTTTGCCAGAACAACCAAGATTAGGAGCCTACTCCCAGGCAAGCTCAAATAAGCATTGGTCGAATTCTAAAGAGAGAATTCAGATGTTTTTGCGTGGTCCCATGATGACATGCCAAGTATTGATCTCGAGATCATAGTTCACAGGTTGAATGTCGACCCTAACTTTTGCCCAGTCAAGCAGAAACGAATGAGCTTCAACTCTGAGCGTTACGAAGCGATCAGGGCAGAAGTGGAGAAATTACTAGACGCTGGGCTTATAAAAGAGGTGCTCTATCTGAATTGGTTAGCTAATGTAGTTCTTGTCAAGAAGAGCAACAGCAAGTTGTAGGTATGTCCAAAAGTTGTGTGGATTTCACAGACCTCAATAAGGCATGTCCGAAAGACAGCTTCCCCTGCCTAGGATCGATCAGCTTGTTGACTCTATGACATGTAATGAATTATATAGCTTTTGTTATGCGTTTTCAGGGTACAATCAGATCAAAATGCATCTGCAAGATCAGGAAAAATTCTTGTTCATAACAGACAGGGGGCTTTACTGTTACCAAGTGATGTCATTTGGGCTTAAGAATGTGAGGGCTACCTACCAGAGGCTAGTTAACAAAATGTTTGCTTAGCATATAGGGAAAACCATGGAAGTTTATGTGGACGACCTGTTGGTTAAAAGTGTTAAAGCTTCAGAGCACCTGACTGACCTGGACCAGATGTTCTCCATCCTTAGAAAGCATAAAATGTGTTTTTGGAGTATCGTCTAGGAAGTTCCTGGGGTTCATGGTAAACCAAAAGGGAATTGAAGCTAACCTCGATAAGATCATGGCCATTTTGGAAATGAATTCCCCAGCCAATTTCAAAGATGTCCAGAGACTGACTTGGAGGATAGCGGCCCTGAATCGATTTGTGTCCAAAGCGACTGAAGAGTGCCTACCATTTTTCAAGATACTCAAGGGACCCAAGAGTTTTGAGTGGACAGAAGAATGCGATGAGGCATTTACTCAACTCAAGCAGTACCTGAGCTCGTCTTGGCTTTGGTGGTTTCATCCAGGAAGCTCAGGCCTTATTTCCAGGCCCACACCATCAATTTCCCAACCAATTACCCGTTGAAGCAGGTACTTCAAAATCCAGAAACCTCAGGAAGGTTAATTAAATGGTCCATAGAGCTGGGACAGTTTGGGATTTCTTACACCCCAAGAACAGCAGTAAAGGCTCAGGCAGTCGCCCACTTCATCGCTGAATTCACTGCTTTGGAAGGGGTGGAGGACCAATCCCTGGATGCTGAGGAGGAAACAGAACATGACGACCTAGCCACATTCTGGACCTTGCATGTGGATGGCTCATCGAGTGAGTGAGGCAGTGGAGCTGGATTCATACTCACAACGCCAGGACCTGATTTTGTTAAAGTCGAGTACGCCATCTGCCTCGAGTTTAAGGCAACAAACAATGAATCTAAATATGAAGCTTTGATTGCAGGCTTGAGAATGGCAGGATCGGTGGGAGCTAGAAGGCTACAAGTCTACAGTGATTCATAACTGGTGGTCAAGCAGGTAAATTTGGAGTACCAGGCAAGGGAAGGCAGCATGATGTCGTATTTGGCCAAGGTAAAAAACCTGCTTGAAAAATTTGAGGAATGTCAAATCACTCAGGTACCAAGAGAAAAGAATTCAGATGAAAATTTTCTTGCTAAGCTTGCCTCGACATCAAACTCAAAGCTTACACGAAGTGTGCCTTTTGAAATACTTAAGGAACCAAGTTACAAGAAGGAGGAACATGCAGTTAACCAGGTGGATGACAAGCCCGGGTGGATGAATCCAATAATCGAGTACCTAATAGAAGGAATCCTGCCTAAAGATAAGCTAGAGGCTCGACGTTTAAGGTATCGAGCCCCATATTATACCTTGATAGATGGTTTGTTGTATAAGAGAGGTTTATCCCTCCCTTACTTGAAATGCCTGGGTGCAACCGAAGCTGATTATGTCCTGAGAGGTACATGAGGGGATTTGTGGCAATCATTCCGGGGGCCAATCGCTTGCTCACAAAATAATTTGTCAGAGATATTATTGGCCCACGATGAAGAAGGATGCACAAGTTCATGCACGGAAATGCGATTCCTGCCAGAGGTTTGCCAGTGTGCCAAGGAAGTCCCCTGAACAGCTCACCTCGATCACCAGCCCCTGGCTATTTGCCCAGTGGGGAGTCGACCTTATTGGCCCCTTGCCAACAGGCAGAGGCAAGGCAAAGTATGCTATAGTCACGATTGATTACTTCACGAAGTGGGTGGAGACTGAGCCATTATCTACGATAACTGAAGCTAAGACCTCAAATTTCATATGAAGATCTATTGTGTGTAGGTTCGGCATACCACATACCATTGTAACGGACAATGGCAGGTAGTTTGATAATCGGAATTACAAGTATATGTGCTCGAATCTGGGAATTAGGGTAGCTTTTTCAGCCCCATTCCATCCGCAAGCAAATGGACAAGTTGAAGCTGTCAACAAGGTAATCAAGAACAACCTAAAAGCTAAGCTGGATGTACACAAAAGGGCCTGGGTGGATGAACTCTCAAAAGTTCTATGGGCATATCAAACCACACCTAGGATGGGAACTGGTGAGACCTATTTCTCTCTAGCGTTCGGGGTTGAAGCAGTGATACCGGTGGAAATTGGAGAGCCAAACCCTAGAGTCAGGCACTTCAACCTCGACAAAAATGATGAGCAGATACGTTTGAGCCTTGATTTGATTGAAGAAAATAGGGATACGGCGCAGATAAAAGCGGAGGCATACAAACAGAGATCAGCAAGGTACTACAATTCCAAGGTGAGGCAGAGATCTTTCAGGCAGGGAGACTTGGTCCTGAGGAAAATAATGCTCAACACTAAGGAGCATAGGTCAAGAACTCTTGGACCTACCTGGGAAGGTCCATATAAAGTAATGGAAGTGTTACGCCCAGGCACGTACAAGCTAGAAGGATTATATGGAAGGAAGTTGTCTCACCCGTGGAATGTAGAGCATTTAAGGATTTACTATCAATAGATCTATGTAACGACGTTAGACATTTGTAAAACACTTTTCTTTTTCAATAAATCAAATGCTCATTCAGGAACGAAACGCCTCTTCGCTCAAAACCCTATGAGTCTCTTATTATCTGCTCAACGGGCCTGACTCGAATTTCAGCCAGTAGCTGAAGTCAGGCCCAGGTTCTGAATGAACCTGAGTCTTTTATTATCTGCTAAACGGGCCTAACTCAAATTTCAGCCGGTAGCTAAAGTCAGGCCCAGGTTCCGAATGAATCTGAGTCTCTTATTATCTGCTCAATGGGCCTGACTCGAATTTCAGCCTTTAGCTGAAGTCAGGCCCAGGTTCCGAATGAACCTGAGTATCTTATTATCTGCTCAACGGGCCTGACTTAAATTTCAGCCAATAGCTGAAGTTAGGCCCAGGTTTCAAATGAACCTAAGTCTCTTATTATCTGCTCAATGGACCTGACTTGAATTTTAGCCGATAGCTGAAGTCAAGCCTAGGTTTCGAATGAACCCGAGCTTCTTGTCATTCGCTCAGTGAGCCTAACTTGAACTTCAACCGATAGCTGGAGAAGTCAGGCCCAAGTTCCTTTGTGAGTCAAGGTCAAGCCACAGAAAACTCTTCCTTGTCCTGAAAGAATAAGCCACAGTTCAGAGGGGACAGCAGTGGGAAGATCAATTCATCAACATTACACTACGAAAGAATAAGTTAAGTTCTAAATTAAATTGTCATCAAAACATAAAGCATAAAAGGCAATTGAAAGAAAAGAAATATGGTTGAAGCCTAGGAAGGAGGAGCGTCAGGTGCTGAAGCAAAGATGCCGGATCAACCTCCTTAGTAGGTGCCAGAGTTAGAAAACTAGAAAGGCGAAGGTTGTGGCCAGAAACAGAGACCTCTAGGCCCTCGAGTGCCAGCCCACCAGAAAGAGGAACTGCTTGGCCAGGGGACTGGGACCCAGGCAGGGGATCAGAAGGGGCAAAAAAGTCCTCAGATGAGGCAGGCACGAGCCCTAGGGACTTTTCCAGCACAGAGAGGTCCATGTCGGGGAAGCAGACCTGGACTTCCTTAATTGTAGCGTCCATCCCTGCGTCAAATTGCCCATCAGCTTGCGTCACTAAGGTCTGGTAAGCTGAGGAGATAGCAGTAACCTTATTCTGCTCTAGCTTAACCTCTTCTAGGGATTTTTTGAATTGGGTCTCAAGCTCCTGGTGAGGCACAGATCCTGTTCTTCAGCTCCTCATTTTTCTTCTGGAGCTCCATCTCCTTCCTAGACAGCACGAACTAGAGCTCAGCCTTGCGCTGTTTGGCCCGCTCCAATTCCCTTTCCACATCCTTGAGGCGAGACAAGGACATGTCAGCTGCCTGGAGCTCAATCTCCACCAGCTCATGGACCTTGAAAACTGAGAAAAAGGCCTACAAGAAACGACAATTATCAGGGCTCAACATTATATAAGATAAAAGGAAAATAAGAGATACTTGGGCAAAAACTCATAGAAGCCAGCTGACGTGATGCCTCCTCAGCCAGGGAGGAAATGGGGGTGTTGCTGCGTCGGTTGTCCTCCTGGGGAGGAACTTTCAAAAAAAGAACAGCCAATGGGCCCACCAGATGGGAAGGGAGGCGCGCCATTTTATCTTCAGCCATTTCCATGGTAAGTTCCTTGCTCTTCGAGGCACGAAAGACCCATTTCCATTTGGAGGAAAGCTCTTCCCCAGATCGAGATTGTGATCTAGAAGCAGGTTCCTTCCCCTACAGGGAAGCTGGCTTCGAGGCAGACGTGGAGCCATGAGGAGTAGAACCATGTGTCAACTTTGCTGACTTCAGAACCTCATTAAGGTCAGTTAGCTCCCTGGGCAGGAGTCGAGGGAGGTCCCTCCAAGAACTGCTTCTCCCTGCCTAACCACTCATGGCTGCAAAAAACCAAGAAACGTTAGTTAGAAACATCACAGGATGAAAAGTATGCAAACAGGAAGATCGCCCCTAATTCATACCCAAGGATAATCTCTCATCAGACAAAATAGATTTGTAGTCCCTCTTGGTGAGACTCAAACCCAAGATGGCGTCCACCATGGTACAGCTTGCTTGACCAAGAAGAGGGGGGGTGAGCTCCATCCGTGACTTCGACCCCAAAAGCACCAAGGCACAGACACCTCATACCTGGTTCCCTGGGATCTAGCCTCCGAGCAACCACCAACAAAGAACCAGTCCTTCTGCCATCCAGTGATTTTAGGCAGGAATTGGATGAATTTCCACCTACGAGGATAGACATAGTACATCCAGTGATTTCAGGCATGAATTTTCGCCTGCCTGGGAACTAGCCTAATCTCGAAGAGGGCCTGGATCTCTGAGGGGGTAGAGTCTGATTGAAAATGTTCCATCCACAGCATGAAGGAGCAGAATACAGACCTCCAGATATTGGGTCCTAATTGGAGGGGGGCTAGGTTAATTTTGGTGAGACGCCTCAGAACAAAGGGGGCTAGAGGAAGTCTGAGCCTACAATCAAAGAACCAGCTACTTAAGGCAACCTCTCTAGAAGGGGGGGAGCTGGCAAATTCCTCTGCATTAGGAAGCCTAGCAGTCACGCCTTCAGGCAGAGGGAACCTTTCCAGCACATTGGCCAGGCCTGATTTAGTTAAGTCAGACCTAGCAAAGTCGCAATCCCTATATGTGCCCCTAGGACGGTTTGTTCCCTTGCAGTCCTAGTGACTCTAGTAGCCCTGGTGGCCCTACCAGCAGGGACCAGAGACCCTGAGGAACGCGTCATATCAACAGCCACTGAGGGCTCGGCCACTGAGTCAGAAATCTCCACAAACCCAGGGTTAGAGCTTGTGGGAGAGAACATGCAGGCAAGTCGCCTGGATTTTCTTCTAGCAAAGGGCAAAGGCTTAAGCTCCGGGATAGGCATAGGCTGGGGGCTGGGGGAATATTGAAAATTGATAGGAATATCAAGCAATTGTAGCAGCGGTTCACTTCTGCTACTAATAGAAGTGTTTGACATGTGAAAATAACAAAGGAGGACTATAAGGCAGGCAGGAAAGCTTCTATACTATGAACAATGCATACACGCAGGGAGGAAAGTCCTATGCTACAAACAATGCAGACACCTAATCATCAGGCTATAAAAGACTGGGACAAAGGGATCGGATCCCTTAGGGCTTACAGGGAAAGAATGAGAAATGACTAGACGGCTACAAGTTCCAGGGAAGGAAGGAACGACCTAGGGAGGAGCCAGTGGCAGCAAGTACAGTCGAAAATAGGTTGTATAAAAAAAACACACAAATATACATCATGCGCAACACACAATCAACCATCAAGGGAGGAAAGAGGCTTACCTTTGAATTTGGAAGAAAGAGTATATGTGTGTCAGAAGTCTTCGGCATGACAGGTCTCCGACAAAGCTAAGCCATGAAAACAAAAAAGAATGTTTAGGACGGGTTTAAAAAAATGAAGAAGGAAAAAAAGCAAGCACAAACCCTTACCTGAGAAGCACCAGACCGAAAGGTGTACAAAGGAAGATGAAAATCAACGAAAGATGATCAGAAGAATCCCAGAAAAATGGTGAAAATCAATGAACATGAACTCAAAAACTCAGTCTGAGGAGGCCAAAACGGAAGGAAATTGAGAGTTTGGGGTTAGGTTAGGGAGTGAGAATAGAGTGCCTACCCACGTTCCAGTGTAGAGGGAGATGAGGCGGCGAGGGTCACGTCCACTTTCTCTCTCCGACACCGACGGTTATGGGAAGCGCAAAAGGCGCCTGACACCGTACCAACGTGCCCTAACTGTCGAATCAAAATGGACAAACTAAATAGATCAGACAGTTAATGGTAGCAGACCATTTTTGTAAAAAAAATAAAATAGTGGGCCTTCGAAACTCGTGCCAAGTTCGTGCCCAGGCAGGGTAAAGGTAGAAACTGAAGTTTCAAATAGGTCGAGAAGGCCCAGGCAGGTTTTCTGCCCCACAAAAGTGAAGACCACCCTGATTGAAAATCGGGCTAGTCTTGGGGGCTAATGTTATGGGGATTTTTGGAATATGAGTCAGAGAACTTCACAGACCCCTCTGATGCCCACAAAGGTCACTATGAACGAGGCCCACCAGTCATGAACAAACAAAGTCTGGCCTGTCAGGCAGGGCCGAGAGCAAGCCCAGGAGCGGCATGGTCTTGGACGATGGAGTAAGTAAACCCCGTTGACCTTTGGTTCTTGTCTTAAATACTTACCTTAGTTTCTGAGTCCAGGTGTCACAATCCAACTTATGAAGGTTCATAACTCTAGCATCCGAGCCATTGAAATGAAGTACTTAAGGTAAGGTTAGGTGAGTGGGAATGTGACGGTTTTTTCTAAAGATTTGAACCCTAAACACTCTCTAACAACCCTAGACCAGTCGCCATCATCACCTTGGACAGGTTTCAGAAGGATCCCTCTGCTCAGAACTCTAGATAGGCTGCGCGGTGGGATACCTGAGGGAAACCTGAAAAAGGTTTTTGGGATTTGCCTCGTAACTGACTTAGGTATCAGAGTGGGAATGCCGGTGACACCACCGGCCCCCAGTCTGACATCATTGTCTTATCTCGCAGGGGTCAGGGACGGAATCTGGGATCCAGTCAGGGAAGCACTGTGTGGCATCAAAGTGACGAAAATCAGACAATAATATAAGTACACAACAGATCATCATGGTTCTAGGGCGTGCACTTAGGTAAATATCCCATAATTGCTTATGCATACGTATATCAGTCTGATAAATGACTACAATATGTTTTCTTTACTTGCATTTTTTGACAAAAAGGACATCCAACACATATATTTTTGTTCAGAATTCAGATCACGATGGAGGAGCTTCATAAAAAAAATGATAATAAGTAACAGTACTGAATTCAAATATATCAAATGTCGGGCCCATCATTCATTCAAGTTGAAAAAAATGTCTAACGCATCTTGATCTATACTTTTTGTGTTTTTCCTTTTCTTCATTTCTTTTCAAGACCATATACCTTTGAAAAAGAAGAATAACAAGACATGTGTAACCTTCCAAAGGGTACTATTAAGTAATATTTGATTGTGATATTCATAAAAATAAAAAAATAAATATTTGACAGTTGAATTGGTATGGCTGCGTTAGAAATTAAATATACTTTTAAAAATATAAAATCAATCTCAATGCATTTTAATAATTTTTAAAATTTATTTGTTCAAATAAAAGTATTTACAATTAAATTGTGCAATTAGTACTCTGTAATTTGAAAAAAATTGCATATTTAGTCAATTTAGTTAAAATTGACAGATTCCGTCAATTTAAATTTAAAATTAGTTTTTTTTTATTTTTAATTATATTAAAAATTAAAAATAAGAAGAAAAGATATAAATGAATTTCAAACTTTTTTTTCTTGTTTTTTAATTTTTGATACAATAAAAAATGAACAAACTAATTTTAAAAGTAACTTGTTATGCACGTAACTTCTAAGTTGGCAGAATCTATTAATTTTTAATTAAATTAGACAAACGTTCAATTTTTTTCAAATTCCAAAGCATTGTTGTACAAATTAATTGTAAAAACCCTTATATTAACATATTTAAATTTAAAAAATATTAAAGAACGTTAAAATTTATAAATATATAATTTTAAAATGGATGTCTCATCTCATCATATTTAATATAGGACGTATGTCTCATCATATTTAATATGGGACGTATGACTTATGAATGCCTCATGTAGTAGAACATATAACATCCATTTCGTAACATAAACTAACAAGGCTTAATTATCATAGAAAATATATATGATCGACCAATACTTTTATAAGGAATACTACTCGTGGAAATTCTAATATATTGTATAAGGATGAAGATGAGCCAGGTCAATAACACTTGTGACCATATAAAAGGTAAACTAATCATAGTACAATAGCCACAAAGAGACTTTATAACGTGGTTAATTATACTTTGTTTACATTTGGGTCAGAGAGAAAGATTTGTCCAGTTCAAAAAGGAAGAAGACAGCATATATAGGCGTCAAGTACTGTCTCCAAGTGCAATAAAAAAGATTTTACCAAAAAGTGCAATAAAAAAGACACTCATTGCAATTCATGACCTTCTAAAGGCTTTGATTTTAACGAGTGGCTTAGGTTTGTCCTGAGAATTAGCACTTAGCCAATTTGTATGTTATTTCTTTGGAAAAACTATATTGACACCCCCAAATAAATAGTTTCAATTCAAATTATACCTTTAGATAATGTTATTTCATTAACACCTCTTACTTTATGTTTTATTAGTTTCTCCCATCCAAAAACTAATTATAAAGACTACAATGCCCTTATTAATTTATTAATAATAATAGAAGAATTAAATTTTGATAATATGAATAAATATTTTTGCTAACTGCATAATAAATCACCAATACCAAATCTATAAAACCAAACTTAACTGTCCCGTGAGGATCAGAAGGAAGACATCAAAAGAACTAAAAAAATAATTATCAAATATATGGAATATCATATCATATATTAAAACTCTACTCCCTCCAAAATTCTCTCTTATTTTTATTTTTCCGCTCATTCAATATTTATATTATATATATATATATATCTTATTTATATAGATTTTTCTATTTTTGTAAGTTAAAATCTTTATAGTTTACAATTAATTAAAATGGAACTCATACCAAAATAGTTGATTTTATTGTTTTTTTCTTCAATAGAATGGCACTAATAGATGTTAACGGATTTTTTCTCCAATTTTAATATTTATATATATATATATNAGCCAAAATAGTGGATTTTTCCTTCAATAGAATAACACTAATGGATGTAAACGGATTTTTTTCCAATTTTAATATTTATATATATATATATATGTATATATATATATATATTTTTTGTTTCTAAAAGTTAAAATCTTTATTGTATGACTTAATAAATTCTACTCCTTCCAAAATTTCCTCTCATTTTTATTTTTCCACCCATTCAACATTTATATTATATATATATATATATACTTGTATATATTTTTCTATTTTTGTAAGTTAAAATCTTTATGGTCTACAATTAATTGAAATTAAAATGAAACTTATGCCAAAATAATTGATTTTATTATTTTTTCCTTCAATAGAATGGCACTAATGGATGTTAACGAATTTTTTCTCCAATTTTAATATTTATATATATATATATTTTTATATATTTTTTTTTCTGTTTTTAAAAGTTAAAGTCTTTATATATTGAGTTTTATTTAATTGTAAACACATATGGCTATGACTGTAAACGTAGTATTTATTGATAATATATCTCTTTCTAAGCAATACTGGAAGATTAGATGTATAGTTGTCAAGTTGTAGATAACATCTGGTAATAATGAGCATGGCGAAATTAACAGCCTTGAGATGGTTTTACAAGATGAACATGTAATTGTGTTATGATTTTTTATTTTCTATCATAACAATGTATGAGCTTGTTCACTTATTTTGTCATAAAATCTTATAAAAATGAAAAATTCATGCTTATGTAAAATGATCCTTTGTGAGGAAGTTTAGAGGAAAAAAAAGTCTATGACATAAACCAGTTTTCTCTTAAAGATAATGGTGATGGATACAGAACAATTAAACATTTATATAGGATTGATTTTCAGTGGTCAACTTCTATTTGCGAGAGGAATAAACCAATGACAATTCCAAACATAGTTTTAATTTTTGTGATTTTGGTGACATCACTGAAAAAGTGGCTGATGACAAATATTTAGTTGGTAATTAACTTTTTAATTTCATTTTAATTTTTACATTTTGTTGCCTCTTTATTTAATGACAACTATATGTTTGTTGGCTGATGTGATCGGTAAAATTTTTTATTATCACAAGCTTGATGATTTAATAAAGATGGAAAACCACATCAGAAGATTGTTATGAATCTTGAAAATTTTCTATATGTAAACTATTTTAGATAAACTTACTGTTCTAATCATTATTTTGATATTATCTTCAATACTTTATTATTCATCTTTTTTCTGTCCAAAACAACTGCTATATAGCTAAATTTTGTTACTAACCTAATTAATAAGCTAAATATAAATTTTTATATCAATTATCACATTTATAATGGATTTACTCAAATCGTGGTCTTCCTTCATTTTTTTTCTTCATAAAAATGCCTATGCTATAATTTTGCATTTTTATATTTATATTTATTATTATATCTTTTTTCTTTCAAAATTTTATATTTATTATTGCATTTTTAATAATTTAATAATATTTTTAATAATAAAATTTTCCATGCATCACACGGGTATAATCTAGTATATATATATATATATATCAAGAATATATGATCCCAAAATTGCCTCGTTTTTCTTTTTTGGATACATATCCCAAAATTGCCTTTACTCTTTACTATCATCTACTAGTAAAGAGGTCTTATTAGTCAAAAACAAAAAAGGAAAAAAGAAGACTTCTTTGGATCTTCAGCTAGATAAAACCCTACTTGGAATAGCATTACATATGAATCTTTATTTCAGTCAATATATATGCCAAATATCATCTTCATTACTGTTTGGACCATTTATTAATTTTTAAGAAAATTAATATTTATTTAAGCTTGATTTTGGAATAGCTTTGTCCCACATCATTTAGAGATGAAACTGTTTTGAAAATCACAAAGTATAAATGTTTGGTTTGGAAAATAAACTTGGCATCAGTCCCACATTGGAAGTGCAAGGAGTTGGTGAGCCACATTCTCCTATATAAATAGAGGCTTCACCAAACTTTGAAAGAGGCTCGCGCATCAACACACAACTACAATATAGACTACTTAGTTTATTCTCGTTAGAATTTACTTCGTGTAGTCAAATGTTATTAGTTGTTCTTAGTTTAAAATTTTAATTAAAAGTCATTTGATCTGAAAGGCAATTGTAACCCTTTAATTATTTTGTTCTCAGTAATTAATACAATCTTTTGATTAAGTTTGATATTAATTGGCGCACACTTTAATTTTTCATTGGACTATCATAGGTTCGAAGTGGCACGCTCGCACACTTGAGACGATAAATTGTTGTGTTTTACACCAACATATCTTTTGGCAAGCCCGGTGGGACCACTTTTTTCGACTGAGGAAATGGTGCAGACTTGTTCCAAGAATCAGGAATCCGACAACCACGGCAACATTAGTAGTCGAAACGTGTCGGATGAGGATGGAATCGAAAGGGAAGCTGGCAAAGCTCCGGACACGACAGAGATATCCGCCAAGGATTCGATCCGTGAACTATCCCAAGAGCTTAGGGAGAATTCCTGGAAGATGGAAGCATACCAGGAGATCCAGCAGCAAACGTTGCAAGGAATCTTGGAATTGCTGCGCCAACAAGTGCAGACGACCCAAGCTGCGTCGAATGGCGCAAGGCCGACTAATGGCCATGAGGAACAACAGGTGCATGCCTTTCAGGCCATACCCAATGGCAATACGCCAAGAACTGAGGCACCGGCCTTTCAGGCTGGGTCCAGTGGAAATGACGTAAGGGTTATGCCTGAACGGCAAGTCCAACCTTACATTCCCCCACTGGCAAGGAACAATGTTCCTGCAGGGGGGCATGCTGACAAATTAGGCCAAAATGTGAGGGATGGTCAGGAAGAACAGACAACGCAAGCTTTCCAAGCTATACCCAACGTACATGGAGGGAGAGCGGATGTCCAGATGTACCACATCCTTCCACCTTAGAACCAGATTCATGGCGGGAGCCATGCGGCACATTTTGGACAGAACTACAGGAATGAACACTATGATGCCTATGCCTATCAAGTAGACTTTCACACCCCGGCACGGAGGAATGGACTAAACTTGATGAACCACGGGCAAGGCATGGATCGGGAAGCCGTCGAGACCATCATCCAATAGATGATGGGTCTTGCACTCAGACGGACCAGTCGTCCATCTTATAGGAGGCCATCCCCCGAAGCTTTCGACCGGATCGAATTTCCTAGGGGATTCAGATTTCCTGACTTCACCCTATTTTTTGGCGAGGAGAGACAATCCACCGTGGAGCACATAGGCCGCTTCACCATCTAGTGCGAAGAAGCAGCGGTCAATGATTTCCTTAAGTTGCGACTGTTTGTTAATTCTTTGACAAGTTTAGCTTTCACTTGGTACATCAATCTGCAGCCAAACTCAATCCACAGCTAGCAAGAATTGTAGCAGAAGTTCCACGAGCAGTTTTACAAGATTGAGCCAGAGATTTCCATGCTGGACTTATCACGCCTGAGACAGATGGATGGAGAGTCGGTGCAGTTATTCATAACGCGATTCAAGAAGGCAAGGATCAGATGTCACTTGGACATACCAGAAAGGGAGTTCGTCAAACTAGCACAAGGTGGACTGAGCTACAAGCTTCGAAAGAAGTTTGAGGGGACAGAGTTCCATGACTTGTTCGAGTTGGTCTCTCGGGCCACTCAATATGAAGGCATCTTCCAAAGGGTCATACTACAAGGACCCAAATGTTGTAATTCACTTGGTGGAGGCTGAAGACCAAGAAAGTGTAGATGGAACATTTGAAGTGGATGCGGCGGAGGTAATAGCCACACATCCACATGATTGCAAAGCTCTTGCCAGACCATAAGGAGCTAGAAAGTTCCTCAAGTAGTCATGGACATGAAGAAGAGTCGGCCCGAACCAAAGAAGGTCTACAGTTTCAACATCTCCAAAGATGATCAGATTTTTGACTACCTGCTGGCCGACAAAGTAATTAAATTACTTGATTGCCATATCCTGCCAACAGCTAAAGAGGTGAACAATAAGCCATACTGTCAATGGCATGGTACGTGGTCGCATCAGACTATCAACTGTGTGGTCTTCAGGAATGTTATCCAGGCGATGATTGACAAACAAGCGTTAAAGTTTCCAGAAAAATGAAAAGAGATAATGCAAGTGGATAACAACCATTTTCCATCGGCTGAAGCGAACATGGTTTCAGCCAATATTTTAGACTTGGCAAAACCAAGAGTTAGGGTGGACCTGTGACAAACATCATCCGGAAGAGTTTAGAAGAGAGATGTCAAGCTTAGAAGAGAGTATTCGGCCAAAAAGGCCAAATTTCCTTCTAAGATGCTTTGTACTCAGTGTAAGCATGAGGTTGAAAAAAGAAGGACGAGGCGTCCAGCAATGAGTGAAAACCTCAACATGTCGAAACTATTGCTGGAAAGCCATAGGAAAAAATCCATTTTCCAATGTCTGGGACCAAAGTTGCAGGATAGACAGGTGAAGCTGAACAATCGACACCATGAGGAGCAAGGTGAGCCAAAGCTCCAAGTCACTTTTTTCAGGAACTGCAGAAAAAAATGGGTTTGGCAGAAGATCGAGAAGCCGGAGACTTTCAAGCCACCTGCTATGGAGGTAGATCATTGGTATTGTGCAAGATATAAGCCCTATCATCTGCTTCACAAAACCCAGAAGAGATGGATGCAGCGCCAGTATGCTAAAAGTCAGATAGCAAGTCGACCAGATAAGCAAAAGGATGGTACATTGCAAAAGGAGTTAGGGTTATATCTCGACGACCTGGATAGAAGATTTGAGATCGCAGCTTTATTCAAGAAAGTTGGCATCTTATCTGGAGCTCCACGAGAGAAGAAACACGTCATTATTAAGAAAATTAATATTTATTTAAGCTTGATTTTGGAATAGCTTTGTCCCGCATCATTTGGAGATGAAAATGCTTTGAAAATGACAAAGTATAAATGTTTGGTTTGGAAAATAAACTTGGCATCAGTCCCACATTGGAAGTGCAAGGAGTTGGTGAGCCATATTCTCCTATATAAATAGAGGCTTCACCAAACTTTGAAAGAGGCTCGCGCATCAACACACAACTACAACATAGACTACTTATTTTATTCTCGTTAGAATTTACTTTGAGTAGTCAAGTGTTATTAGTTGTTCTTAGTTTAAAATTTTAATTAAAAGTTCTTTGATCTGAAAGGCAATTGTAACCCTTTAATTATTTTGTTCTCAGTAATTAATACAATCGTTTGATTAAGTTTGATATTAATTTGCGCATATTTTACTTTTTCTTTAGACTGTCATAGGTTTGAAGTGACACGCTCGCACACTTGAGATGACATATTGTTGTGTTTTACACCAAAAATTACTATTTTGCCATAAATCAATCAAAACAAAACAAACAAATGTAAAACCAAACAAAGAGCTTGAAAACATATATTATTGATGGAGAGTAACTTTTTTATCAACTATATATATTTTTGTTCTTTTGGATAATAGGTGTTTTGGAGAAAAAAAAAGGGGGGATTTTATAGATAGATGAATAAATATATATATATATATATATTTTATATATGTTAAATTGGGAGGAAATTTTTCAAATTCTAAACTTAATAAAATTCGGTAGTTATCACTATTGGTTATTGTTTATGTACATTGTTTCAAAATTGACTAAATAGATGAATGAGATATGCTTTGTACTCCTTAATTTTTTTTTGTTTTTGGGTAGAAGAGATGCTTTGTACTTGTGACTTTTTAGTTCCAATTAATAAATGTGCCACTCTAAGTCTGCAACATGGTAAAACTTAAACCCACTTGCAAGTATATATTTTCAAAATGATATGACTTTATGGGGTAATTATCTTGCTAATGGAAACACCAAAAAAAAGAAGAAGCTTTGAAATGGACATGCTTACGCCAAATTATTCAGTTTAATTGGTTCAAAGATGACGTTTATTGCGCATCGCTCGGTGTCGAATATATGGTAAAAGTATATTTGATGTCATTAGCAAATTGGCTAGTTTTTGGTGGGACAGAGGTTTGTGGTTCTGGGTACTTAGAGAGTCCTCTTAATCATTCATATAAGAATACAATACTAAATAATAAGATGATTTGCTAATATCAAAAAAGCCTCATCGCTTCCATACGTTTCTCGGAGAAAATGGTAGGAGTTGATCACTAATGGGTGAAATAACCAATCAATAATTAAAAAGGGTTTAGCTATTTCAATTGGGTTAAATTAATTTGGTTTTATTTGGTTTACCCAAATTAAAGATGTTGACGTTCATATCAGTAATTTGTTCACAAATATTCGAAAAAGAAAGATAGAGATTGGTCACTGTGGCACACGTCTTCTGCTTTCGTGTTTGGCAAAATAGTAACTTTAGGATTGTACTAGGAATTATATGATGGTGACCAATCCTCTAACCATACCCGCATATACAAATATATATATATATATATATATTAACAAGAAAATGTATATAATATAAGAGAAAACTAAATGAAATTAACGGCTTGGTGCATTTGAAGGTGTAGTTTAATAGTAAAAATTAACTGAATTTTCACATCAGCGAATATGAAAGTTGAAATTCGAGTTTTGATAGCTCCATTTGAACTCAAATGCTCATTTTCGCTACTACTGCACTAGAGAAATGAGTTTTCAGCAACATAAGCCTCTAGTGTAGACTTTCACTGTTTTAAAAAGATGCTTGAATTTCATCCACTCACTAAATAACTTCTAAATCTATGACACCACTATAGATAAATTTTTTTTTTTTTAACGAAAAAAAAAAAGCGCTTGTTGATCTTTGGATATGAACGAATGGCTTAATTAAGAAGGGTTTAGAAGAAGAACGAAGAAGATATATACATACCCTGATAAATAAGAAAATAAATTTAACTAAATTGATTGCTTTAAAACACCTGATAATCTTTTATTTATTTAATTATTTGGTAAATGTACCTAATAAGCTTTTAAAATCAAAAAAGGGTTAGTGGGTTATGATCACCTAGTTTAAGTAGTAGCGTAGGAACAAGCTAAAACATGCGGGCAAAGAGTTAGTGTCATTTTTTTAATAAAGTGCAAAAATCCCACCATTGATATTACAAAGGACAAAAATGCATGTACAGACAAGAAGGAGCTCAAAAGAAGATATGAAGAATATATAAATAAGATATTAATCTGATATAGCAAGAATTACAAATTGATTTTTTAATATAAAATAAAAATAAAATATTAATTAAGGAATATATATGATTAATTAAGGAGAATAGGAAGAGAGATGAATAAAGGGGGAATAATAGGGTGGTGAGCTTATCCTGTATGGACCAATGAGGGGTGAAAATGAATGTGCGTTTGATGAGGTCAAGTGGGGTTTTTTTGTTAAAGGGGAAGAAAAGAAAATGCATATATGGTTGTTTAAGTGGGGGGAAAGTGGAGACAGTGCACATTTATGGTACAAGTGACGGTGTACCAAAATAAAAATGAGACTCCATGATGTTGAACCCTAAAAGGGCCCTGAAAGCAGGAGAGCAGAGCTTGATTTTGATGCCTCTTGGTCTTATGGAATGTTCAAGAAACCCATTTCATGTTCTGACACATGGAGAAAAAATTATGAAATTTTAGGAAAAAAATTCTTTTTTTTTTTTTTTTTTACCATATAAGATAGACATTTGGAGGAAATCAACATTAAAATAATTAACTTATTCTTTAATGGTACTAACTGTATAGGTTAACGGGAGAGAATTTGGGGTTCTCAAATTTCATCTTCTCCTGGTCAAATCTATTACACCTTTTTAGTAGTGCAATGGGAAAAGATGAAATCTTTAACAAAATTAGAAAAGAAAAATGGGCCAAATAGCGAGTAAAAGAAATTATCTGGTCAAAAAAAGGGGTTGCAGGTCGATGTAGCTAGCTAGATTGCATTGACTGATTGCCAGAAGTTAGTGTTACAAAGATTAAAAAGGAAGACAGGTAAATAAAAAGGATATATCAAAAGAGATAGGCTGTCATCTAAAGTTGGTACATTTAGTCATAGAATGAACACTTAAAAGTCATGTAAAGGGCAATTATTTTCTTTTTCTTTTTTTCCAATTTATCCTTGAAAACTTATTGAGGTAGAAACTGAAAATGGAATCTATGCTTTTATGGTAATTTGATTGGCTGTTCTTATAAATTTATTTCTTCGTATTAAATTTTTTAATAAAAAAAATAAAATTAACACATTTATAGTACATTTGTCTTAGCATGTATTGTACTAATCTGTATTATTAATGTAAGATATTTAGTGTTGCATTAGTCTGTATTATCATTCTAATTTATTTGGTACAAAGTTATATTGTACTAATTATTTAAAAAATTAAAAATAAAATAAAAATTAAATAAATTTATGATGTTATTTAATTATGTAACTTTTATAACGTAGCCAAAGCATAATATTTGCAAAATACATATTTGAACAAATTTTAAAATATTTAATGAACAAATTTAAAGTTTAACATTGAAAAAAAAATTATTAATATTTGAATAATTTTTTTAAAAGAGATTGTATACTTCCAACTTGTAAAATAAAATAAAAAATGAATGCTATTAAAAAACTAAAAAATACTAAAAATTAAAAGAATTAAAAAATATACACAGATTTATGGGATTTAAAAAAAAAAAAAAAAAAAAAAAAAAGAGAAAAGAACAGATATTTTACAACAAGAATCTTTTATGTAAAAAGCCTTTAGAAGATTTAGTTTTTATCATTTTTTTGACAGTCTAGTTTTTTTATTACGATTAAATTAAAATCGCCAGTCTTTTTAAAAATTTTACCTGTCAATTGTTAATTTTGTAATAGTATTTTTTTCTTTACAAATCATTTTCATTATTTTTCTCCCCCTATTCTTCTTCTCTTTTGAAAACCCTTCACATCTATTGCAAAAATTATTGATATGATTTTGTAATGGACATAAAGGATTTTCAAAAGAAAAGAAGAAGAGAAAAACGATAAAAATGACTTGGAAAGATAAATAATATTCCAGCAATATTAACAAATAAGGAATGAAAAACTCGAAAAGATTATCAATATTAATTTGCTTATAATTAAAAGACTAAATTGATAAAAAAATAAAAAAGATAAATTTAAATTTATCAAAAACTCTATAAATAAAAGACTAACTGTGCAAATTATCTTAAAATCAACTAAAAAGATAAAATTAAACGAAAATAAAAACCAAAAATAAAAAAAGAACAACAACAAAAAACAGAGCAAAATTGGGACCAAGCATAATCCAATACATTTTGATTTGCTTGAATTACATACTAGACTCCACAAGCTCTCTAATAATGATATTTTTATTTTTATATTTTTTTTTCTTGTTTGTTTTTTAAAAAAAATTAGCTTTAAAATTTATAGCACCTATAATTATTGAATTAAAAAAATAAAAATAAAAATTGCTATACAAAATATAACAATAGAATATACTGTGTTTTAGTCATATTTTATTTTTTGATATATTTTTAAAATTTATAACATTTAAAAATATTTTGTAAAAAAAATTAAAAAAAATAATAAAAATATTCATATGTTGAACTCTATAAACTTTTCAACAGATAAATTTTATAGTAAAATCTTATTTATATATATATAATACAATCCACCATTTTTATACAATAAATCATACATGCTCTAAATTCAAGAAGACATGAGGCATAGCAAGGAGCCTAGATGTGCTTAGGTAAAGCTTAAGCCTAATAAGGCGTTTCCGTATTTTTAGTATTGCTTTAATTATTCCAAAACCATTAAATCAGTAATATAATTATTTTACTCTTAAAATTAAGGAGACGTTCGGCATAAAGATTAGAAAGAATAATAGAATTAGTATTTTTAAAATTTTAATAATTTTTTATTTGGTTAGCTTTTCAAAATTAAGTTTATTTATTCCTATGAATCCCAACTATTCCAAATAAAAAATTGTTATTCTTTTTAAAAACTTCAGAATCTATATTCCCAAAGACAGAGGAATATAAAAACATGATATTCTACGTTCTAAATTTTTGTATGCCTTTTTTTTTTCTTTTGCTTTGCGCCGCTTTTTTTCAAGATTATTTTTTTGCTCCAAAATTTATGCCTTAGAACACGTTTTGCTTCAAAATTATTCTTTTCATATTCCTTCTCAAAGGTGTTGAAATTTTTTCCTTTGCAAATCTTCAAAGTTAATATTTTTTTCTAGCTAGTCTCTTTCTTTTCTTTCTTTTTTTTTTTTTTTTTTTTTTTTTTTTTTTTTTTTTTTTTTTTTTTTTTTTTTTTTTTTTTTTTTTTTTTTTTTTTTCTATTGAAAAATGTCATTTGAACACTTGCTAGCATATTTTATCGAACTGCATTTGTGTTGTAATTGTAACATGCTAACTTCTAATTTTTAATTTTTTTTTCCTATTGAAAGATGCTATTAATGCAGTCCGACAATAGAAATTGCATTTGTTATTAATACAGACAGAAGAAAAAAAAACTCTTTAAAATATTTTACTTTTTTTAACTTTCACTACTACAGAAAATAGCTATTGACGACGGCCATACTTTTATATAGACGTCGGTTGAAAAAGAGAGCCGTCGTTGATAAAATAAGACGACGGTTAAAAAACATCAACGACGGTTTTAACTGTAACCGTCGTCTAAAGTTACATTAAAGACGACGGTTACTTCAACAACCGTCGTTGATAAAAGACTAAAATACACGTGGCAGCAACATTGTGGCCACGTGTATGTTGAAGAGTATAGACGACAGTTCCTAAAGGAACCGTCGTCTATACTTACATAATAGACGACGGTTCCTTGAACCATCGTCTATACTTACATAATAGACGACGGTTCAAGGATCCATCGTCAATACTTTGTGTATACCTGGGTAAAGACGACGGTTCTAAGCTAAAACCGTCGTCTTTT